>JAFVLL020025218.1:10000-24920 GCA_021397915.2 Tor tambroides | reverse complement strand
CACGCACGCACGCACACAGACAGACACACACAGACAGACACACACACACACACACACACTTGCACACGCACGCACGCACACAGACAGACACACACAGACACACACACACACACTCACTCTCTCACGCACGCACACAGACAGACACAGACAGACAGACACACACACACTTGCACACGCACGCACGCACACAGACAGACACACACAGACACACACACACACACACTCACTCTCTCACACACGCACACAGACACGCTCACACACAGATGATGCTGTGAAGACTGAACAGACCTGCTGTGTGTGTCGTCCCGAGCTCCTGCTGAAAGCCGCCAGGATCACGCCTCGCTGGCGTCTGCTGGAGAAGCTGCTCATGATCTCGGTCTGAGGAGCCAAGAGAACGGCGGGCATCTCCAGAAAACCTCCGCCGAACACCGACACGCTGCGGATCGGCTGCAAACACAGAAAAACATCCTCCAAATCAGAAACTTCAAGAGAAGAAATACTCCTTCAATTATATTGATAATTATTTAGAGATTTAAACAGAAAATGAAAGGGGTTCAAACTTAAAATTAAGAGGCTTCAAAATAATCTTTAGTAATAATAAATATAAATAAATATTTATATATTAGAAATATAATATTTTATTTTATAAAATAAAAATATTTTATTTTTTTGTTTAACTTACTATTTCAGTGTCCTTTGTTTTATAGCACAATAACAAAAATGAAAGGCAATAAAGAAATAGTTTTCACGTACATTTTAGCACTGTTAACAATAATTGTGATTTAACGAGTGAACTGATTCATTTAATCAGTGAATTACAGCTGAAGACAAACTCACCTTCAGATTTGTTTGTTTTGCAGTTCAACAGACACAAGAATCCATTAAACACACAAATGCCAAAAAATACAAAATTGTACATTTTTATTCATTAATTTTCAGTAAGTGTTTTATTTTGAAGTGTTTTACTTTTAAAATGATTTATTGTAATTTTATATTTTTATAGTGCTGTCAAACGATTAATCGCATTCCAAAATAAAAGTTTCTGTTTACATAATATATGTGTGTGTTCTGTGTATATTTATTATGTAAATATAAATACACACACATACAGTATATATTTTGAAAATAGTTACATGCCTATATTTATAGTCATATAATTTATATTATAAATAAATATATGTAATACTGTATATAAAAATAAAATTTTTCTTAAATATATACATGCATGTGTGTGTATTTATATATACATAATAAATATTCACAGTACACACACGTATATTATGTAAACAAAAACTTTTATTTTGGATGCGATTAATCGCGATTAATCGTTTAACAGCACTGTATTTTTACCATTTCATTCATTTTAGCAAGTGGTTTGATTCTTTTTATTTCAAAATGATTAGTTTATTTTAACAGCACATTTTTACCTTTTAAGGAATTTTTAGTAAGTGTTTTATTTGGATTGTTTTTATTTTTAAATTATTTTGATGTTACATTTTTACCCCTTCATTCATTTTCTTTTATTTTAATTGTATATTTTTATGATTGAATTCTTAGATTTTCATGTGATGCTGTACCTTGAGGACGCAGCCTTTCTTCACTCCGTACGACTCTCTGAGCAGGTCGAAGTTCGTTCGAGCGATTTCCACATTCTTCATACAGCCGACGAAAGAGCGAGCCACAACCTGCCTCCTGCAAACGTTCACAATGAAGCCACATGTAAGACAAACAACGAGCCAAATAATGTAACCGCAGCACGTCTTCAGAGAGTTTGCTCTCACCTGATTGGTCGAGAGGCCGGTAATCCACCGATGTAGATGGGGTCGAGGTCAGAGCGATTGAGGTCAGAGGCCGAACCCGGAGACTCCGCCTCCATGACCTCTCGCTCGGAGGGGTTATCAGCTGCCATCACCGATAAATGACCTGCGGACACAACACGCATCACTTCCTGTGAGCTTAAACCTCATGAGAAACCTACAAGACGTAACGTATCTGAGATCAGAGCGGCACCTCGGCGCTTGTTCCTCTGCAGAGCGATCCTGTACCAGCTGCCGGTGCTGTATGTTCTGCTGGAGGTCAAGGTCAGCGCTCCGGAGCCCAGTTCAAAGGTCAGGTGAACCTTCCCTTCCACCAGCTCGATGGACAGGAAGTCTCTCTACAAACACAGATGAGAAGAGAGAATGATTGTTTTCTTTTTAAAAAGGCATGTAACACTAGCTTTCTCTATTCTTTTTCTATTCTATTTATTTGTTTTCTTTTTATTTATTATATATATATATATATATATATATATATATATATATATAAAAACCCTTGCTACGTGTACTGCGTTGGGCTAACTGAGACTTGTCATTGCACTTATTTTGATTGCTTCTATTGTCCTCATTTGTAAATCACTTTGGATAAAAGCATCAGCTAAATGACTGAATGTAATGTAATGTAAATGAGTGAGACGCTGAGGAGCGTAAGGAGGTGAACGTACGGTGCCGTTGGAGGCCAGATACAGCAGCAGGCCGTTCGGAGACAGAGTCTTGAAGAACATGACCACGCTGGTGGACATGGAGCGCAGAGACTTCTCCACCACTGAGAAACCGCTGCCGTCGAAGTGGAACGACGTGTCTTCAGTGCGCGGACTGATGGAGGAGAAACACAAAAGAGCGTCAGTGACTGTTTCCATTTACCGCTCATCAAAAACACATCTGAAGACTAGCTGGAAACAGAGCCGGAGTGCAGGTGGTTGCTAGGTGTCACATATGGTTGCTAGGGTGTTGCTAGGTAGTTGTTATAACATTTTCAGTGGTTGCTAGGTGTCACAAATGGTTGCTAGGGCATTGCTAAGTGGTTGTTAGGGTACGTTGGGTGGTTGCTAGGCTGTTGCTAAACTGTTGTGGGACCTAAGCAGTTGTTATGGTGTTTTCAGTGTTTGCTAGGTGTCGCAGATGGTTGCTAGGTCATTGCTAAGTGGTTGCTAGGCAGTTGTGGGACTTAGGCAGTAGCTAGGGTGCTTTCAGTGGTTGCTAAGTGTCACTGATGGTTGCTAGGGCATTGCTAAGTGGTTGCTAGGGTGTTCTGGGTGGTTATTAGGCAGTTGCTAGGTGTCATAAACAGTTTCTAGGGTGTTCTGTGGGTTGCTAGTTTGTCACTAGGCAGTTGTGCTTCCCAGGCAGTTGTTATGGTGTTTTCAGTGGTTGCTAGGGTGTTCTGGGTGGTTACTAGGCAGCTGCTAGGTGTCATGAATGGTTGCTAGGGCATTGCTATGTATTTTCTAGGGTGTTGCTAGAATGTTTTCAGTAGTTTCTAGAGAGCTTCGAGGTGTCATAGTTACTAGAACATTGCTATATAGTTGCTAGGGTGGTTTGCGTTGTTGCTAGGGTGTCGCTAGGCAGCTTCTAGAGTGTTTTCAGTGTCTGCAAGGCAACACAGGTGTTGCTATGGTATCTTTCTATCTCTATACGGTTGCTAGGCTGAACTGGATGGTTGCTAGGGTGTTGCTAGGCAGTTTCTATAGTGTTTTCAGTGTCTGCAAAGCATCATAGATGGTTTCTAGGGCATGGGTAGGTAGTTGCTATGGGATCTTTATGTCGCTATACGGTTGCTAGGCTAAACTGGATGGTTGCTAGGGTGTTTCTAGGCAGTTGCTATGGTACCTTTTAGTCCGTATACGGTTGCTAGGCTGCACTGGATGGTTGCTAGGGTGTTGCTATGGTATCTTTATGTCTCTATACGGTTGCCAGGAGTAACTGGATGGTTGCTAGGGTGTTGCTATGGCATCTTTATGGCTCTATACGGTTGCCAGGCTGCCCTGGATAGTTGCTAGGGTGAGTGAGCGGTGTGTTTCACCTCATGAAGCAGCCGCCACACTCTCCCTGTCTCTCAGCGTAGTTCCACAAGCCGATGTTGTTCTCGTTGAGCGACGCTTCGCTCACGCAGCCTCTGAAGTGGGTCATTTTCACCGCTGGGGGTTTCTGGGAAAAACACAAGGGATGTAAACAGAGCCAAACACAGAGGAACCCTGAGGAACAGCAGCCGGATCTTCATCTCACCTTCACCTGAGCGCCGAGTCCCCCGACGAACACCCAGGTGGATCTGCAGATGTCCATCACGGTGGAGGAGCCGGGCGCTATGGTCTTCACTGCGGGCAGCGGCTCGGAGTCCGTCTGCTGGACGGTGAGGGTCCCGTGTCTCCCGAACCTGCGGCACAATCACAGGAGAACCGGACGTCAGAGTCCGTCATTCAAACAGAAGAACCCAAACGTCCCATCAGCGCTGAGAGTTACGAACCGCGTCGCGTTGATCCTGTGCCACTTGTCGTTGTTGATCTGAATGTCGGGATACTCCAGTCTGGTGTGTCCAGAGCCAGTGTCCCACAGGAAGGACACCTTCCCATGACGCATCTCCAGAGCCATAAAATCCTCCTGATGTGGATATAAACACTTGTTTACTTTACACACTGAAATATACATACAATCATACTGCATACATAAAAAAGATTTTTTTCTCAGTTCCAATGACTGAAACCAACTGAAATAAGCTGAATCCCTAAAATCATTAACTGGAAATAAATAAAAACTAAAGCTAAAATTAAAATTAAAATAAATTAAACATAAATGATAAGATTACAAAAAAAAAACAATTACAAAAAACTAATAAAAATGACAAAAGCACACAACAAAATCACTAAAACCTAAACTAAAATTGAAAACTGAAAATATAAAAATAAAAGCTAATTCAAAATATTAATAAAAACTATAATAACATTATATAACAATATATAAATAATTCTTTAAAAAGAATCACTGAAATAGTGGAAATAACTAAAAAAAAAATTAATAAAAATTATATAGAAATATAAAAAACCCAACAAGTAATAAAAATGTCAAAAGCACATACAAAATTACTAAAACTTTACTTAAAAAAAGAAAAATTTAAATAAAACCTAAAAAAAAATATAAACATAAAAGCAAATGTGAAATATGATTAAAAACTATAATAGTATATAAATAAAACTAAGGTTAAAGTTTAATAAGTAAAATTATTAACTGGAAATAAATAAACTAAAACAGAATCAAAACTAAATTTAAAACGGTAATAAAATACTTCAAAATATTAATAAAAACTATAATAGTGTATAAATATGCATCACTAAAATTATTAACAGGAAATAAATAAAAACTAAAACTGAACTAAAAATAATTTACACTTAAATAATGATATTACAAAAAATAAATGAAGAAATACTAATACAAATGACAATTAAAAAAAAATTAAACCTAAATAGTAATATTATATTTAAAAACATACAAATGACAAAAGCAAACTTACTAAATCTTAAAATAAAACCAACATAAAACCTGAAAATATAAGCTGTGTATTAAACTATATTAGTATATAAACAATAAAGTTTAAGTTGAATCACTAAAATTATTAACAGAAAATAACTAAAAACTAAAACTGATATAAAAATAAATTAAACATAAAAAGCAATACTATAAAAAAATTTATAAAAATGACAAAAGCACATAAAATTTTTAAAACAAAAATGAATACTGAAAATAAAAAAAATAAAAGGTAAAGCTAAAATAGTATATAAACACTACTAAAGTAACAGTGTATCTGAAGTGATCTGCTTTGACGTACGCTGGCGCCGCTGCCCATATAGAAGAGCAGGTTGTCCGGTTCGCTGGTCTTCATGGTCAGCGTGAGCGTGTTGAAGTTACTGGACGTTACCTCTGGTCTGTACGCTCGCACACAGTCCCGGTCCGCAGAAACAGCCACTTTAATCTGCACAGATCAGAGCGCGAGCGGCCGGGTTACAATGCTGTGCTACAGGGCTGTCAAAACAGCTTTTGCACTTAAATATTATCAATATTTGAATTATTTTCGAATTTAAACGGCATAATTTCAATTAGAGGGGAAAAAGCTTTTGTCTTCTCTCCTGAGGCCACAAGAGGGCGCAATATTACTAATGCACGTTTATTAAAGCAATAAAATAACACGACTATCTTTGAAAAAAGTGCATAATGTTTAAAATAATGTTTATAAACCATATATAATTAAGATGTTTAAACAATTAGAAACAAAACAGCATCATGCATGCATGTATAGTTTAATACAAAGGACCGAAAACAATCACAAAGAGTAATTTTCTATTTAAAAACACGAGATGCAGTGGGATGGGAAAACTGGTATAAAGTCTCGAGATATGTTTTTTAAAAGTTGAACTTGCATTAATTTTACATGCTTTCTAAACATGCAGCTCTCTTGTGTGAGAGTGATAGATGTCCCTTTAGAAAATGAGATAAATATGAGTTCTGTGTGAACGGCTTGGTTTCAGTTTTGCCGTAAACAAGATCTTCTATACATTGATGTTCTCTTTTTCCGCAGTATTTTGAATGAGCAGCGCTGCATCTAGTGGCTTCAACTGAATAAGCTAAGAAAAGCATTAAAATGCATCGTCATCTCATCTCGTGCGCCGCTGATAAAGCTGCCTGACGCACACCTATGCAACGTTTTTACATTCGAATGTGGATTTTTATTTTAAATTCTAAGAATATTCTAAATGCTATTTTTTTTTGACAGCCCTACTGTGTTATTGTGAGAGTCACGTGACGCGAGACTCACTGACGCCGCCTGCTTGCGAGCCTGATTGATCAGCTCCTTGATCTCCGACAGGTTTCTGCTCAGGTTCTCTCCCAGCGTCTGCAGCGGCTTCAGACGCTCGAACAGACGCTCGGTCTTCAGGTGAGCCTCGCTCAGTCTGGATCTGGCCGCGCTGGCTGAGGGGCGAGACGGGCATTTAGTCATTTAGCAGATCCAAAGAGACTTACAAATGAGGACAACAGAAGTAATCAAAACCAACAAAAGAGCAATGATATGCAAGTCTCGGTTAGCCTAATGCAGTACATGTAGCAAGGATATATATATAGTTTAGTGAAATCCCTCACCGGTCTCCTCCGAGTCTCTGACCAGCTGGATGGTGCTCCTGATGCTGTGATTGGCCGAGGCGACAGCAGAAGACGACGCGTCCATCTTCACACGATAGTCCTCCAGACGCTCCAGAGCTTGCTGTAAAGATGCATTCGCTGCTTCCGCCTGCTGCTTGGCCTCCAGGACCTCAGCTCTGCTGCCTGAGAAACACACAGACATCTGATATCACTGACCAGCAGATTCATTTAAACACTGTGCATCAATTTAGAAAAAAGGTACTCAGAGGTACTTAAGAGGACAAAAACATCTGTCAGAAAACGGTCATTAAAATATCATATATTAATATTTTTTTTTCTTTTTACAAACATCAGCCCTGATCATAACCAAAAATTCATTGATTTTCAGGATTTTAACCTGAAATGCCAGTTTGCTAACATAATGGCACTGTAGTCAAAAAACAAATAAATCAATTATTTTCTACAGATTAAATGCTAAGCACTTTTTTTGGTGATTATTACAGTGTAAGATATGTCAGTGATTAGAAACATCATTAATTATGATGCTTTATTATTTTTTGTGCTGTCTGATTTAAAAAAAAAATTTTTAATTGTGCCAAAATGGTAAAAAAAATATATATATATATATATTTTTTTTTTTTTACCATTTTGGCACAATTAAAAAAAATTTTTTTTAAATCAGACAGCACAAAAAATATATAAATTATATACATATGCTGTCAAACGATTAATCGTGATTAATCGCTTACAAAATAAGAGTTTTTGTTTGCATAATATATGTATGTGTACTGTGTATATTTATTATTTATATATAAATACATATGCATGTATATATTTCAGAAAAATGTTATGTTTGTATATTAAATACACACACACACAATATAGTAAATATATAGTTTTATTTATTTTTTTAAATCGTAAACATTTCTAGGCACTGCTATGAGAATGAAAGGCTATTAATAAAGAATGCATAATTTAATGCCTAAATGGTACTGCAACTAAATATTGCCGTTTTAATTGGTTTTAATGGAGACGTTTTTGGTACTGATTCCTGAGTGTAACTATTTTTTGTACCTAGTGCAGAATAAAGTATTTATGAAATCCAATGAGGGTGAAATATTAAAATTAAATTTTTTTTCGTTTTTTTTTTGCAAGATTTATGCTGTTTGCATTAACAGAGCCAAAATTATAAATAAAATAAAATAAAATGAAAAGGACAAAAGTAGTCCCCGAGGCCGCTCGAGGGGTAACGCACCGTTAGGGAGGGTCCTCAGGATGTTCAGGGCTTCTGGGAGCATCTGTGTGAAGTTATGAACGTTCAGTCTAACCAGACTCAACCTGCTGGTGACTTCACTGACGTTAAACACCAGCCCTGAAACACACAGACGGGAATATGATTATTATGAGATTATTCCTCAGTATGAATGATTTCAGGTTTGAGCGGCGTGTTCACCTTCTGTGTGGTTCTTCAGAGATCCGCTGGAGGCCAGAATCTCAGAGCTCTTCTGAAGCGCCGTCTTCCCCTGCTCCGACTCCGACGTCTTACACAAAACACACATCAGCATCACTAAACACTGCTTTTTGATATCAACATGAACTGTGAATATCTGATGATGTGTAGCATTTTTTTGTCAGCTGTGAAACATTTTCTTGAAGTCCCTCCCCATGATTTTACGTTCATTTTTCAATTATTTAGCAACACATTGTCACACGACATGCAAGTAAACAGATAAAATATCTAATCTTTTTTAGTAAGTGATTAATTTTTGTTTTTATTATTTGCTATTGTTTTAAAAACATATATATTTAAAAAAAAAAAAGTTTGGGATCAGCTAGATTTAATGTTTTTTAAAAAAATATCTTTTGCTTATCAAGGCTGCATTTATTTGATCAAAAATAGAGAAAAAAAACAGTAATATTATTCTAATGTAAAACAGCTGTTTTCTATGTGAATATGTGTTAGACTGTAATTTATTTCTGTGATCAAAGCTGTATTTTCAGCATCATTACTCCAGTCTTCAGTGTCACATGATCTTCAGAAATCATTCTGATTTATTATCAATGTTGGAAAGTTTTGTGCTGCTTAAAAAAATAAATAAAAACTGATCCTTTTTTCAGGATTCTTTGATGAATAAAAAGTTAAAAAGAACGGCATTTATTCAAAATAAAAATCTTTTTTAACAATATAAGTCTTTACCGACACTTTTTATCAATTTAGCACATCCATGCTGAATAAAAGTATCCATTTCTTTAAATTCTTAAAAAAATAAAATAAAAATTACTGATCCCAAACTTTTGAACGGCAGTGTATATAATATAATTTCACTATTATATATATATATACACACACACACACACACACACACATATATATATATATATATATATATATATATATATATATATATACACATAAAATATATTAATAAATAAATAAAAAATATATAACAAACGTATATATATATATATATATATATATATATATATATATATATAGAAGTAGCATTTACTGTGAATCGAGCTACTCTGAAAACACACTGTTATCAGATGCAGGCTTGTAAATAAACACAGTGCAGCAGACTATATACTATAATTAAATCTCAGTTATACTGTAGCCCTATTTGTTTATTTTACAGTTACATTTGATTGAATTATTAGCTTGTCATGTAACAGTATCCCGAAGCTCTGATTGGTTGCCGTACCTGATTGAGGGCGGAGCTAGCGCTCTGATTGGCGGCGTGGGCCATGTCTTCAGCCAGCTGTGTGTTTTCTCTGATGTTGGTGTTGGTTTGAGTGGCGCTGGTGGCGTTTGCTGCTGCAGGTCTGACCTCAGACAGAGAACTGACCCACAGGAAACACATTCAGTCTCATAATCAGATATCTGTGATCTGTTTTGTGAGATATTCGAGGGTCACGCACCTGTTAAGAGCTTGTGTCTGTTTGCTGAGAGCTTGCGCGTGATCCTCGGCTCTGTACACCAGCTGTAGGGCGTCTCTTTTGGTCAAATCCATCACTAAAGAGTCCACATGCTTCCTGAGAGCCGGACTCCATCCTTCCAGATCGGTCCTCGTCTCATCCAGAGCCTGGAACCACAAACAAACAAACAAATGCATCTTAACACGGCAACAAAAGCTGATCTTACTTAGTATTTTTGCTTTGTTTCTAGTTATCTAGTCATTTACTAGATAAGCAAAATGACATAAGATATTTAGTCTTGTTTCCAGGGCGGAAAAAAACATAAATTAAGTGCATTTAAATTGCAACCTAATTAGGTTAAACCTTAAATTAGGTTTAAATGCAACCTAATTTAAGAATTTTTTGATATTTTAACAAGACAAAAATACTAAGATAAGCCTTTTTTGCAGTGTTAATTACAGACACCGTGTCATTTATGTCTAAACAGAGAAAGGTCACTTACAGCCGTGCCATTGCCAATGTCTTCAGCGATATTGAGAGCATCGGTCAGCAGGTCTTGAGCTTCCTGTACCTGCGTTTCTACTTCCTGGTTCAGACTGCTGACGTTGTTCCTGGAGACCTGGAAAATAATGTTTTAATGTTTAATGAGTCTCTTCTGCTCACCAAGGCTGCATTTATTTGATCAAAAATACAGTAAAAATGTGAAATATTATTCTAATGTAAAACAGCTGTTTTCTGTGTGAATATGTGTTAAACTGTAATTTATTTCTGTGATCAAAGCTGTATTTTCAGCATCATTACTCCAGTCTTCAGTGTCACATGATCTTCAGAAATCATTCTAATATGCTGATTTACTGCTCAAGAAACATTTCTGATTATTATCAATGTTGAAAACAGTTGTGCTGCACAATATTTTTGTGGAAATACACTATATTTTTGACACTATAAACTCAAAAGTGTGGGTTAAGTAAGATTAAAAATTAATATTATTCAGTAAAGATGCATTAAATGGTTTAAAAGTGCCAGTAAAGACATTTCTAATGTTAGAAAAGATTTCTATTTCAAATAAAAGCTGTTCTTTTGAACTTTCTATTCATCTGTGAATCCTGAAAAATAAAATGCATCACGGTTTCCACAAAAATATTGTGCAGCACAACTGTTTTCAACATTGCTAATAATCAGAAATGTTTCATATTAGAATGATTTCTGAAGATCATGTGACACTGGAGTAATGATGCTGAAAATACAGCTTTGATCACAGAAATAAATTACAGTTTAACACATATTCACATAGAAAACAGCTGTTTTACATTAGAATAATATTTCAGATTTTTCCTGTATTTTTGATGAACTGAGTCCTCCGTGCTGAAGCCGTGACTCACGGTGAGCGTCTGTAGGTTGGTCTGGATGTCTCTGAGCAGGTGTTGGCTGTGGTTGTTGTGGCTCTTGGCTGTGTTTAGGGCCTCCTGGACCTGCAGGAGCTGCTGGTTGTATCTGCTGAGGGTTGTGGAGATGTTCTCCTGTCTGAAGCGGTTGTGACTGTAGGGTTTTGACATCTCATCCTGAACCTTCTCCAGCACAGACACTGCAGAGCTGCACACACACACACACACACACACACACACACACACACACACACACACACACACACACAGACACACAGACAGACAGACACACACACACACTTACATTTAGTCATTTAGCAGACGCTTTTATAATACACACACATGATGTAAACAAAAACTTTTATTTTGGATACGATTAATCGTTTGACAGCACTAATATTTATATATAAAAAGAATAGAGAAAGCTAGTGTTAGAGGCCTTTTTTTAAAGAAAAGCAGTTAGAAAACAAATAGAGAGTGCAAGTGTTAGAGGGTCAAGTCAACAAACAGATAAAATAGAATTAGACTAGAGAGTGCTAGAGTTAGAGGGTCAAATAAAGATGTAAGAGCTGCACAGATGCACTGCATCACACGCTGGGCAGGACAGACGTGTATCTGCGCAGACGTGAAGCAGATGAGAGTCTGATACCTGAGCTCGTCCTCCGCAGTCGAGCCGCAGAGCGTCAGATTGAAGGCCCTGATCTCCTCCAGCGAGCCGCTCGTCTCCTGCAGCAGAAGCGTGCTGTTCATCTCATCCAGACCCTCGTTCACCGACACGTTCACTGAACGCAGCCGCTCCATCAGGCCTGAGCCAATCACAGAGCAGCAATCAGATCATGTGCTCATCAAAGTATATTTGTACAAGTGTAATGCATCTAAAACAGACTAGATCTTTTTATTTAGATAGACTGAATCTGTTTTATAGGTATTATAATTAGTTTTATTCATTATAATCAGTTATGTTCTAGTATTATATATATACTATTATATTACTTACTAATATTTTGAATTAGCTTTTATTTTATATTTTCAGTTTAAGTTTTTTTTTTTGTATTTGACACTTAAGTTGACGTTTTTCCATCTAATATTTATTTTATTTTATTTCAGATTTCAATTAATAAAAAAAGATTAATAATTACATTTTTAGTTTAGTTGTATTTAATGATAACAACACTGTTTTTAGGTGCATTTCCCTTTGAGAAGTTTATATAACATAAAAAATAAAATAAATCTGTTTATGCAGTGTTATTTTAGTATCATTTATATACTACTAAAGTATTCATTAATAATTTGAATTAGGTTTTATTTTTAGATTTTCAGTTTTAGTTTTAGTAATTTTTATATGGCTTTTGCCATTTTTATTTATGCTACCTTGGCAACTAACTGAAATAAAATACGTTTAAGTTTTTTAAGTCTATTTTTATTTTATTTTATTTAAGCTTTACTTCAACTAATGAAAATGATTTTTAATAGTTTTGGTTTTAGTTAACGATATCAACACTTGTTTTAGAGGCATTACTCTTTGATGCATAAATAAAAATAAATAAATAATAAAATAAATTATTAAAAATAAAATAAATAAAAATAATATATTAATTAATAATTATTAAATATTAATTAATTAATTAATTAATTAAAATAAATAAAATCAATAAAGCAAACAAATAAAGTGATTATTACTGTGGATGGCAGAATGAATGTTGCTGATGAGGTCCAGCAGCTGTTTGCCCCGAGTGAATCTCTCCTCTGAGGTCAGAAGCACATCTTCACTGCCATCAAACACACTCTGGACCTACAGGTGAAGGAACACACACACACACACACACACACACACACACTCTGAGTCCCAGCATCAGCCGCCGGTTGTCATGGATACAGCGCTGATTGACAGGAGCTGTACCTGCTGCTGTAGGTCAGTGATGTGATTGGTCAGGTTGCTCAGATGTTCCTCTCCTGCGGTCAGCTGATAATCTGTGCTCTGCTCCCACGACATCAAACTCTGCCAATCAAACAAGCATATTTACATATGAATTATTCATACACATACAGGGTTTGTACAACCTTTTGAGAGAGAAATTCAAGCACTTTTCAATGACTTTCAAGCATTTCACACAACTATTTCCAGCACTTTAAAGCTCTAAAATGATCCAATTTGAATTATATTTTTAATGGGATGACCAAAATATACTTTGTGGTAAACAAACACTTATGTAAAACTAAAAAAACACATCAAATCACAATTACAACCAGGAGACGGCAGCAGAGGAGCACTTTTTGGCTCATTAGTCATTAATTTTTACTTTTTCTCTATATTTTTAAATTATAAAATCACTATTATAAAATATCAAATTATCAAAAAATCAGATTGTCAGAATTTCACACTTTTTTGTGCCTTGAAAAACACTTTTCTTCAATTTGCGATTAAATCAGACATAATCACTGAAGCTGGTTCTATATAATACTATAAAAGAATAATGGTACATTTAATACGAGTGAAATGCATAAATTTTCTATATAAAAATTAGATTTTGCGCATGTTACTGTTGTTGATAAAAGTAAATTTAGCATGCATCCCAACTCAAGCTTAGTGCTTTACTGTAAAATCTGCATAAACATGAAATAAACAAGAAATGAGCATGTAATATTATTAGTAACTGTACTCATTAATGCAAAACAATAGTAATTTTATGATTAAATGAACCCTGTGACTGACCTTGACCTCTCTGGTCTGGTTCTCGAGGGTCAGCAGCTGGCTGTAGGGAGCGAGAACGACCCCCGTCAGGTTCAGAGACATGATGGATCCGTCTAAAGCGTCCAGAGCGTCCAGCAGCGCTCCGGTGCAGTCGTCATCACACGCTGCAGGACACCAGATGATCACACACTCGATTCATCTGAATAATGACTCTGCTGTCTTCTGTTGAGCTGCTTCACAGCTTTAACAGCTGAAGCGTTCAGATGCAAGCGCCTCAAAGTGCTGTCGGAAACCTTCTTCTAAAATGAGCAATTTTCCTCCATTTTTCACTTTAATGGCAATTAAAAGATTCTATTCATTGCCATTAAAGTGAAATTACTGAACCTATACATGAAAGCCTGAGAAAAATGCTCATTTTAGAAGAAAATTTTAGACACCAAGAGTATTTTACTTCTGAACTCTTGTTATTTTCCTGTTTATCTCTGTGAAGCTGCTTTGAATCAATCTGTAAAATGCTTTATAGTAATTATAACACTATGAATTTTATTTATAATTTTTTTGATATTTTAAAATTAGTGCTGTCAAACGATTAATCGCGATTAATCGCATCCACAATAAAAGTTTTTGTTTACATAATATATGTGTGTGTATTGTGTATATTATGTATATATAAATACACACACATACAGTATATATTTAAGACAAATATGTTATGTTTATATATTAAATATATTTAGATGTAATATCAATTATATGAATATAAATATAAACAAGTAAATACATGTAAATATTTTCAAAATATATACTGAATGAGTGTGTATTTATATATATATATATATACATAATAAATATACACAGTACACACACATATATTATGTAAACAAAAACTTTTATTTTAGATGCGATTAATCGTTTGACAGCACTATTTAAAATATTTTTAATTAGCTTTTATTTTTATTTTTTCAGAT
The DNA here is from genome assembly GCA_021397915.2 of Tor tambroides. Taxonomy (NCBI): domain Eukaryota; kingdom Metazoa; phylum Chordata; class Actinopteri; order Cypriniformes; family Cyprinidae; genus Tor; species Tor tambroides. Next base: position 10,015 of record JAFVLL020025218.1, on the reverse strand, counting down.
TTCATTTTTAGGTTT
>JAFVLL020025218.1:0-5000 GCA_021397915.2 Tor tambroides | reverse complement strand
TAATGAATCTGAATTATAATCATATTTACATATTCATCACTATCATATTTAGAATTATCATCATTATTATTATTATATTACTCTTATTTGTCTTATTCATATTTAAATATTAATCCCAATGGTATTTATATGAAACTCCAAGCAATTTCATTTATTATTTTTATTTTATTTTATTTTAATCACTATTATTATTATTTTGGAATTATTTTGACGTTTTTATTATTATTTATTCAGAATTGCATATTCAAAACTATGGCATTTACATGACAATCCAAGGAATTATTATTATTTATTATTAATTTGATATTATTAATATAATATTTATATATAAATACATATATTTTTATTTATTTATGAATATTAAATGTATATATATATATATATATATATATATTCATATAACATTATTATTTTGATAAATGTATTATTATTATTATTATTTATTCGTACTTGTTTACAGTATATACATATTTACATATTCTTCACTATGGTATTTACATAATCCAAAGAATTCCATTTTTTATTATTATTACAATTGTTATTATTTATTATTAAATTTGAGATTTTTAATTATTTAATTATTATTATTATTTATTCAGATTAAAAAGAATCACTGGTATTTATGTAAATACTGAAAAGGAATTCCACTTATTATTATTTATTATTAATTTGTTATTTAGAATGATTTTGTTATTTTTTATTATTATTTATTCATATTAGCATACTGATCACTATGGTATTTACATGATAATACAAAGAATTCAAATTTTCCCATTTTTATTACTATTTATTATAATTTTATTGTATATTTTTTATATAGAGGTTATTCTAAAAATAAACATGTTTGTCTTCCTAATAATATAAAATAAAAATGTGACTGGAGCACAAAACCAGTCTTAAGTCGCTGGGATATATTTGTCGCAATAGCCAACAATACATTGCATGGGTCAAAATTATCCATTTTTCTTTTATGCCAAAAATCATTAGGATATTAAGATCATGTTCCATAAAGATATTTTTAAATTTCCAACCGTAAATATATCAAAACTTCATTTTTGATTAGTAATATGCATTGCTAAGAACTTCATTTGAACAACTTTAAAGGAGATTTTCTCAATATTTAGATTTTTTTGCACCCTCAGATTCCAGATTTTCAAATATTGTCGTATCCTAACAAACCATACACCAATGGAAAGATTATTTATTCAGCTTTCAGATGATGGAGAAATCTCAATTTCACAAATTTGACTCTTATGACTGGTTTTGTGCTCCAGGGTGGATGTGAATGATGGAGGAATGACCTGCTCTGCTGCAGTCCTGAGCCGTACGATGCTTTGATGATGATGTACTCCACGTTACTCAGCACTGACATGAAGTCGGCGTGACTCACGGCTTCATCAGACACCGAGTTGAAATACTTCCACTTGTGCTGCAGACAAACACGAGAACACGGTCAGAGAGCGCCGGGATTACAGCACAAACACAGCGGTGCAGAAGCGGACTGACCTCGGTCAGAGGAACCTCGTGTCCGGCGCGGACGCCGTTCTCAGGGGCGGGAAGCTCGGTGTAGATGACCAGCTTGCGCAGGTGACCGCCCCTCATCAGCACCTGAGGCTCGTGATTGGCCAGACCCACGCCGTCCAGAGCGAAGAAGGCCAGCGTGTAGGAGAGTCTTCCTCCGTACGACAGCAGCTACCAGACAAACAACAGAGACACACTAATGAACCATCCACGTGCAACAAATACATGCATAAACACTTTAAAAATCAACTTAAAATATATTAAAATACATAAAAATTATAAATTAAAATATATTAATATAAATACATAAAATAAAAATATATAAATAAAAAAACAAATATAAACATGAAAAATAAATAATCTCTCAAAATACCAAGATGATTAAATAAACAATTAAATAAAAAACTTTATGCACATTTACAGAGAAAGGATATTTTACAATCTTCAAAGATACCTTGTTACTGTGTTATTTCTGTGGTGTTTTTTGTGGGTTTGTACCTTGTTACTGTGGTGTTTGTGTCTTGTTACCGTGGTATTTCTGTCTTGTTACCGTGGTAACTGTGTGGGTCTGTACCTTGTTACCATGGTATTTCTGTCTTGTTACTGTGGTATTTGTGTGGTGTTTGTGTCTTGTTACCGTGGTATTTGTGTGGGTCTGTACCTTGTTACCGTGGTATTTCTGTCTTGTTACCGTGGTATTTGTGTGGTGTTTACTGTGGTATTTGTGTGGGTCTGTACCTGGTTACCGTGATATTTGTGTGGTGTTTACTGTGGTATTTGTGTGGTGTTTACTGTGGTATTTGTGTGGGTCTGTAACTGGTTACCGTGATATTTGTGTGGTGTTTACTGTGGTATTTGTGTGGTGTTTACTGTGGTATTTGTGTGGTGTTTACTGTGGTGTTTGTGTCTTGTTACCGTGGTGTTTGTGTGGGTCTGTACCTGGTTACCGTGGTATTTGTGTGGTGTTTACTGTGGTGTTTGTGCGGGTCTGTACCTGGTTACCGTGGTATTTGTGTGGGTCTGTACCTTGTTACCGTAGTATTTGTGTGGTGTTTACTGTGGTGTTTGTGCAGGTCTGTACCTGGTTACCGTGGTATTTGTGTGGTGTTTACTGTGGTGTTTGTGCGGGTCTGTACCTGGTTACCGTGGTGTTTGTGTGGGTCTGTACCTTGTTACCGTGGTATTTGTGTGGTGTTTACTGTGGTGTTTGTGTGGTGTTTGTGTCTTGTTACCGTGGTGTTTGTGTGGGTCTGTACCTGGTTAACGTGGTATTTGTGTGGTGTTTACTGTGGTGTTTGTGCGGGTCTGTACCTGGCTACCGTGGTATTTGTGTGGTGTTTACTGTGGTGTTTGTGCAGGTCTGTACCTGGTTACCGTGGTGTTTGTGTGGGTCTGTACCTGGTTAACGTGGTATTTGTGTGGTGTTTACTGTGGTGTTTGTGCGGGTCTGTACCTGGTTACCGTGGTGTTTGTGTGGGTCTGTACCTGGTTAACGTGGTATTTGTGTGGTGTTTACTGTGGTGTTTGTGTGGGTCTGTACCTGGTTACTGTGGTATTTGTGTGGTGTTTACCGTGGTGTTTGTGTGGTGTTTACTGTGGTGTTTGCGCAGGTCTGTACCTGGTTACCGTGGTATTTGTGTGGGTCTGTACCTTGTTACCGTGGTATTTGTGTGGTGTTTACTGTGGTGTTTGTGCGGGTCTGTACCTGGTTACCGTGGTATTTGTGCGGGAGTCTCCAGTAATACGGTGCGGTGAGGACAGACAGACTCTGCAGGTGAGACGCATCGAGCAGCATCTCCTGATCGCTGTAATAAACGCCCTCCAGCGTCCCCTGCAGGTCACTCTGAGACACCACACGCAGCAGAGCCGGAGCAGAGCCCAGCGTGATCTGAATCACACACACACACACACACACACACACACTTATTAATATTCACATCATTCATGAATATTCATGATTCACATCATTAAAATATCAGCATCAGGACTTTCCTGCACTGCTCTCTTCAGTTCCATGGCAGCATAAATAATATTTTTTATCTTAATTAAATGTGATGAGAAAAAAAACTGTAGACTCACAAACTAATAACTCTTATAACTCTTAAAGAATCACTTACTGACTGGATGTTAATATGACAACAATGCCCCGAAGAACTGTTTTAAACACATTTTTAATATTTTAAGCCTCTTAATCATGGTAAAATCACTGTAAAGCATGGAATCTCGTGACTTACTGTTTCATTTATATATACTGTGGTTCAAAGGTTTGGGGTCAGTAAGATTTAATGTTTGTTTTTTTTAAAGAAACATTTGTTTAACTTATTTTGATCAAGGATGCATTCAATTGATCAAAAGTGACAGTCAAGACATTTATAACGTTACAAAAGATTTGCTTCAAATAAATGCTGGTTTTTTTTTACTTTCTATTCATCTGTGAATCCTGAAAAATAAAATAAATCACAGTTTCCACAAAAATATTGTGCAGCACAACTGTTTTCAACATTGATAATAATCAGAAATGTTTCATATTAGAATGATTTCTGAAGATCATGTGACACTGAAGACTGGAGTAATGATGCTGAAAATACAGCTGCGCATCACAGAAATAAATTACAGTTTAACAGATATTCCCATAGAAAACAGCTGTTTTACATTAGAATAATATTTGACATTTTTACTGTATTTTTAATCAAATAAACAATGCAGCCTTGATGAGCAGAAGAGACTCTTTCAGAAACATTAAATAGTCATACTGACCCCAAACTTTTGAACTAGTGTATGTTTACGGTGTAGTGTGAGTTGATGTGTTGTGTGTGGTCACTGCTCACCGGCGCTCGGATCAATCCGCCGAGCTCCTCACAAACGCTGGACACGCCGAAACAGAAGCAGGGACTGCATCCGGACGGATTCTGAGCCGTCAGACCGAACGTCCCGCTCTTACACTCGTCACAGCCGCTGCCGCCCACGTTCTCCTGGAAAACATTAACCACGTTAACCATGATGCCATGATGCCATAAACTTTTATTTTGAATCGATTAATCGTGACTAATCGTTTTGCAGCCCTACAATGTAACTACAACATGATTCAATAACTTGTTCTTTATTAACCCTCAAGTTAAAGAAAATTATATTCCAAGTACAGCACAACATAATGTAAATGTTAAACAAATCACTTGTTAAATATCTTTGCAGAAAAGATGCATGAACTACAACTACATCTTCTACAAACTTGTCTTATACATATTATATGCTCAGAAATAATATGAGGAAAATGCTTTGGAAAATTATCAAAAATCAAGGTAATTCAAATTCAAAATGACTGAAGATATATCACCAGTAGACTATTATTAACTTTAAATGTTCCATAAAAACAATAAAGAGTGCAAAAAAAATCCAAATATTGAGAAAATCTCCTTTAAAGTTGTTCAAATGAAGTTCTTAGCAATGCATATTACTAATCAAAAATGAAGTTTTGATAT
>JAFVLL020025216.1:215927-233759 GCA_021397915.2 Tor tambroides | reverse complement strand
GGAGGAGTGGAAGAGGATCCCAGCAACAACCTGTGCAGCTCTGGTGAACTCCATGCCCAGGAGGATTAAGGCAGTGCTAGATAACAATGGTACCCTTACAAAATATTGACACTTTGGACACAGTTTTGACATGTTCACTTAGGGTGTACTCATTTTTGTTGCCAGTTATTTGGACAATAATGGCTATATGTTGAGTTATATTTAAAGGACAGTAAATTTGTACTTCTATACAAGCTGGACATTAACGACTCTAAAATATATCCAAGTTTCACTTGTGTAGTATTGTCTATTGAGAAGATATACTAAAATTGTTGCTGAAATGTGAGGGGTGTACTCACTTTTGTGAGATACTGCACATTGCATTCAAGGTACACATTTAATAAGCATTATAAACTCCCTGGGAACTGAACCCATGTCCATGATGTTGCTATCATGTTCTGTTTGCACTACAGGAATGCTTTATTATTTTTCAATCATGTATAATAGTAGGTCTACTGTTAAATTGTTTCATCAATTGTTTCATAGTGATTGCTAGGTGGTTTTAGGTGGTGTACCGAAAATTTGCACCTGTTTTATCATCCACCATGTGAAAATTTTAAGTCTAATCACTTATGAAAGCAAGAGCACAGCTCTCAAAAATCTGTGTCCTGAGTTCACCTGAATGCTTGTTTTACCTTCTTTGCACTTCAATGCATAATTTATTTTTCCATTTTTTTTCTGATGGAGTGATGACTGTGAGGTGTAGAGGTTACGAGACAAAGAGATGTAGCGAGCATGGCATTTTCAAAGTGTGATAACACAGTCCATTGCACACGAGCGATCCTTGCAACCAAACGGACAAAGGTCACCAATATCCAAAATGACAACAGAATAATGAATTTTTAATGAATGTGATGATAACAATGAAAACAGCATGACATTTCGAGAGACATTAACCACAATATTTGATGTACAGGGGGGATGGTGGCCGTGGAAATATATGTATAATTAAAAATTTAATAGTGTGTGTGTATATATATATATATATATATATATACACAGAGGTAGATTACTTAAAAATTGTAGTCTGTTACTGATTCCAAATTATATGACAAAAATTGTAGTTAGTAATGTAATCCATTACATTACACATTTTAGGTAATGTAATCATACTATTTTTTGATTACTTTTGGATTACTTTTTTTTACCTAAGTCGTTTATCACATTGATTTAAATATATTAATCTTATCCCATATTGATATAAAAATACAAAGAGTAAGACGATAAGATACGTTAAGTCAAGGTTTCCCAAACTGGGGTTTGTAAATGAACTGCAGGGGCTTCACGAGTTTAATGAAAAGCTAATAATTAATTAAAACATAAAAAATGGAAAATTAAAATAAGTGATTTTAGAATAACATCAATCAAAATATAAAACACTTACTAAAAAAAATATTTAACTTGTTTACCTGCATGTCATGTGACCATTAACCAACGTTAGAGAAACTGAACATGCAAATTTGTCACATGTGTATCTTGTTTCCCCTCCTCCTGTGACCTTATTTGGACTTCCTGTTCCGTTCCTCGTTTTGTTGTTATTAGTTGATTTATTCCCAGCCCTGTGTTTAATTACTCCTCACCTGTTTCTGTTCTCCTTGATTTACTTCCTAGTGTTCTTAAGCCTTTTGTCTCTGTGTCTCCCTGTCTCCCACGTCCGGTATTGGTTGTCTTACCCCGTGCTCCATGTTTCCATGTGTTTGTGCTTCATTAAAGGAAGATTTGATTGTGTTCCTCGACTCCTTGCTCCTTGACCCCTATGTGTCTGTGACAGTGATACATAATTATTAAAATATTTGTTTTAAAATTTCATGGGTATTTCAAGTAAATACATTAGGTGAAAGAGGTTCAGATGACAAAAAAGTTTGCCATTTAAATAAGAAATAACGTGGATTTTTTTTATGTTAAAATTGTGCGTTCTTTGTGTGAATGTCCACAAAACTGGAAGACTTTCTGAATGTATATAAGCAGTAGGCTATTTTAAAAAGGAACATTTAAAAGATAAAAAAGAGGAACTAGGGAGAATCAATAAATTATGAAAAATTGCTATTGTGTGAGTAATCACGTAATCACTAAAAAAGTAACTAGTCTGATTAAGTGTATTTTAAAATGTAATTTAATCTATTTACAAGTACTTAATTTTTAAGTAGTTGTAAATAGTTAAATAGTTTTACATGTAATCAGTTACTACCCAGCTCTGTGTATATATATTTTAAATATTATATAGAAACACAAAATTACAGGTCCGACATTTACTTTAAGTTATTCTAAATATATTCAATTCATAAAAAAATCATTTGAATACATGATGAACCTGATTTCAATTTCGTCATTAAAATGACTTAAATTAATCAATAAAGTTAAAATGTTTAGGTGTATTTTATAATCACATATTTTAAGGCATATTTTGTTCAGGTCAAACGGAGTAAACGTGTTTCGTTTTCAAAATATATTTTGTTATAGGATATATTAAAACTGCATAGATTTATTATATACATTTCGACTTATTTGAAAGAAGAGCCCGTTAAGACAGTGTGTTAAAAGCTCTTACACAACGTGGATTCAGATCAGCTTTCCATCAGTTGTTCTGTAATAGTGAACGACGGAAAGCTACACATGACTGATTTCAGATCAGTACACAAAACCCCGTTTGCACAACCTGAGCGTGAGGCACGATTATGATTGACAGGCTTCAGACGAACCCAGTGCTCTACGTCGCATTGGCTGCCCAGTTCCACCAATCAGAAGACGCGGCGTTATAGTTATTGTATCCGGGCCAATCAGAGCGAAGAAAGGGGGCGGGAACGCAGCGAGTGGGTAGCAACAGTTGCCCGGGTGAGGACGAAGCGCCATAGCCACGGTAGTCGTGGTGACAAGAACCCAGCAACGAGAATCAACAACAACAACAACCCGATTCATTGAAAAAAAGCGTATAAACCAAACGTACCGCTGGAAAAGTCACTCGGAATAAGAGGTGATTCCATTTTTTATATTTCATATGAAGTCTCACTATGTGGAAAACAGAAACAGGTGCGAGGATGGTGATATTTTTAGCGTCTATCGATGTCCAATAATCATTATCGGTGAGCGGGATTGCTAAGCGATCGTGTCGAGCGCTAGACAGACGCGTCTCTCAAAGGATAGACATCAGCAGCAGCCTCAGCCAAAGCTGCTCGTTGTTATGACGATATACTAGATAGGTTGTACAAAATGGCGGGTGTTGTTTGCAATAATACGTGAGTCTCCATACACATTGCTGGATAGCCACCCATCAGTAGCGTTCGGCTAGCGTTGCTATGGAGCCAGGTGTTATAAACGCTGTTGGCATAGTTACACCGACGACCACGTTGACAAACCTGCCGTTATCGCTGGATAAAGCAGATGCTCTCCTGCTCTTCACCTTTACTGACCACTCGATGTCTATTGGATATGAAACTATATGTAATATAACGTTAATGTGCATTCGTGTCTGTCAGTCAGTGCATTGTAAATAGGATGCAAAGCAGGACATTTGACTGCGCAGGTATTACTGGGTCGAAATGTTTGCACGTCCTAGATTCTTTTGTGAGGTATATACTGAGTAATTCTGTGTTACTTTGTGTTAATATACTAACCAGGTTCAAATGGTTTATTTATTCACATTTCTATTGATGTAAATATGCGTAATGGGTGCATATGTGTATATTATAAAAGCCTATTGATGAGCCAGTACCTGCTAATTTATGTAAATAATAATTTTTATTTGCATTATTATGCATTTCATTATATATTCGATCATTATAGGTCTTTATTATAATTGTTATGATATTATATAAATATTTGTGTTCATATAAGGGCGTTTTTTGTTTATATGATCCTAGTGATGCATAACAAAACAAGTGATTAAAAATTCATAAGGTATAAGAAACCAAAAGGAAGCAAAATGTATACAAGCTTGATTTGAGGGTTATAGCATTAATGAAGTAAATTAGTAGTGACACATGAAATTTGACATTGATATTGCTTTTTTTATTGACACTGATATTTAAGGTTTTACTAACAATGAGATTGGATTTTTAAATATATAAGACTGTTTTTTTTTTTTTTTAGAGAAATACACATTATTTTTAATTAAATTTGATTATTATTATTGTTTTGCTTTTTTTGTCCAAGTCCCACTATGTGTTCTTGAGTTCAAACCAAATGATGCATAGCAAAACAAGTGCATCAATACAAATTCATAAGATATAAGAACACAAAAGGAAGCTAAATATATACAGGCTTGATTTGAGGATTATAGCATTAATGAAGTAAATTAGTACTGACACTTGAAATCTGACATTGATATTGATTTTTTATTGACATTGATATTTAAGTTTTTACTAACAATGAGATTGGATTTTTAAATATATAAGACACTATTTTTTAGAGAAATGCACCTTATTTTTGATTACATTTTTATTTTTTTGTGTCCAAGTTCCACTTTGTGTTCTTGTGATTGAACCAAGTGATGCATAGCAAAACAAGTACATCAGTACAAATTCATAAGACATAAGAACACAAAAGGAAGCCAGATGTATACAGGCTTGATTTGAGGATTATAGCATTAACGAAGTAAATTAATACTGACAACTGAAATCTGACATTGATATTTAAGGTTTTTTTTTTTTTAGAGAAATGCACCTTAATTTTAATTAATTTTGTGTGTGTGTGTGTGTGTGTGTGTGTGTGTCCAAGTCCCACTTTGTGTTCTTGACAATGGTGTGTGCCCTCATTCATTTGCAAGCAGTGATCAGGTTACTGGTAATAGGACACCAAACGCTCTGCCCTAACCTTCCCTCCTCTTCTTTTTGCTGGCCCAACAATGGTTGTAGTCTTTAGGGCTTTCCTGGAATGTATGGTTGTGCCAAGGTGGTGATTAGTGATAATAATGAAAACCCAACTTTGATAGTGTTTTTAACTATGGCAAGCATCTTCATTATTATTGGTCGTTTTACATCAGTGCATAACTCACCCTACACTACTGGCAATGGTGATTCGCTACACCTACCGAATGATGAAATTGAAAAAAATGATTGCACGCACGGCTCTCTAAAATGCATGATTCTGACTGGTCATTTGCATCATTGGACATCTAATATTCCCCAGTAATGACTGTCGTCAATAGCAATGCTGAATAACACACTGCTCATCCAGTTATCTGAGGCCAGAGCTTCTTCCATGTCTTTCTCTCATGTTTCATTCAAATGGTTATTGAAAATGAATTTGGGGAACTGTAGTATTAATAGTACTGTTATATTGTTGTAGTGTTTATCTTGTTGCCAGGACTATTGTTTTGCACATTTCTAATGGATTATGACATAATAAACAGACGAGATTTTAAAACAGTTTCAACTCAAATCAACGTAATTATTTATTTGGTAAAAATCTGTGTAATAATTGGTTTGACTGACTCCCTTAAAAGGTTCACCTTGCTTAAGCTTGTTTGCTTGTCTTGATAATATACATTCAGCTAGTTGTTATCTCAGAATAAACCGTGAAGCGCTATAACGTAAAATTATGCCTTATTGATTTACATAAGAGGCACCTATTGCCCTAGCAATACACCAAAATTCACCTTCTCCAATCATGCAACTACATTTAAATGTAGTTTTCTATTTTCTTTTGTTTGTTATATTGTATATATTATCAAGTGAAGCTGTGATTAATCTCTCCTTTCATTGCATTCAGTCCAATGGCAACTCCAGCGTATGTGAGGGAGCTGCAGCAGACCTCCCAGCCTCAAGGAGGGGGTGTGACTCCAACATCAGGCCAGGCTGCCACCGTGACAGCAGCTCCACAACAATTCCTGGCTGAACTTCAAACTACTGGGGCCACGCCTTCAGCGGCCCCGCCCACCGGCCGGACCACGCCCCCTCCCTCACAAACACAGAAGAGCCAGGCAATCGCCCAGACACCGGCCGCACAAGCCCCGCCCACCCAGACTCAATATGTCACAGCTGAGATCCAGAGTTCACCTACGCAGTCCAGCAGTCAGAATACACCACAGTACATTGTTGTCACAGTTACAGGTAAGAGTTAATAAGCATCTTACCTCAGCCCAAGAATGAATGACATGCTATAGGCTCTGCTCAGAAGACAAACTACATATTATTCCAACAGTAGAGCATGATGCTAGCAACTCCAATGTCATGAGTTTGATTCCCAGAAAAAGAATGAACTTAATAAAATGTGTACCTTGAATACAATGCAGGTCACGTTGGATAAAACATCTGTCAAATATTAATACACTTCTTTTTTTCCATTTTTCCTTCCTGTAGAGGGTTCTCTTCATTCCAGTGACTCTGTGTCAGATTCTAGTCCTCCTGCTGCTGTAGTCCAGACTGGAGTTCCCACACAGGTAGTGCAGCAGGTGCAGACCGCCCAACAGGTAACCCTAACCCTGTGCGCCCAAATACACAGTAAAGCCACCTGCACCACCACTCACCTAAACAAGCAGAACTTTTCGAGTGTATTGCAGTGGCCTCAAGGGTTAAATCAAGAAATACTTGAACATCAACTACTAGCCAAAAGTTCTTGAACAGTAAGATTTTTAATGTTTTTAAAGAAGTCTCTTCTGCTCACCAAGCCTGCATTTATTTGATCCAAAGTACAGCAAACACAGTAAAATTTTGAAATATTTTTACTATTTAATATAACTGATTTCTGTTTGAATATATTTTAAAATGTAATTTATTCCTATGATTTCAAAGCTGATTTTTTAGCATCATTACTCCAGTCACATGATCCTTCAGAAATCATTCTTATATTAAAAATATTTGCTGCTCAAAAAACATTTATTATTATTATTATTATTATTATGCTGAAAACAGTTGAGTAGATTTTTTTCAGGTTTCTTTGATGAATAGAAAGTTCAGAAGAACAGCATTTATCTGAAACAGAAATCTTTTGTAACATTGTGAATGTCTTTAGCATCACTTTTGATCAATTTAAAGCATCCTTGCTAAATAAAAGTATTTTATTTAATAAAAAAAAAAAAAAAAAAAAAAATACTGACTCCAAGTCAAAAAAACAGTTATTTTAAATAGTAAAAATATTTTCAAAATTTTACTGTTTTTGCTGTACTTTGTATCAAATAAATGCAGGCTTGGTGAGCAGAAGAGACTTCTTGATAAAACATGAAAAATCTTATTGTTCAAAAACTTTTGACAGGATGCACAGATGCACTGAACTGATCAAAAGTGACTGCATAATTCAGCTTTGCTGTCACTTAAATAAATGACTGTTTAAAATAGAAAACAGTTCTTTTAAATTGTAATAATATTTCTCAATATAACCTTGGTCAACAAAAGACACTTTTTTTCAAAACTATTATAAAAACCTTCCAAATCCAAATTTTTGAACAGTAGTGTAGATAGATATACAGACTGGCACAAATCTATAGAAACCCTTTGGAATTATATGGCTGCTCAAATTGTGATTTGATTAAATTCAAGGTCATGATATTTTTTTTTCCCTTTTTTCATATCTGTACATGAATAAAACAAAGCGATCAAGGTCAGTGTGAATATCTTGAATGGTTAAAAACTACTACGTTAAAATGACTTAGTGTTTAAAAGAATGCATGTATTTTTGACCTGTATTATAATATATAAAAACACAGAACTGTGAAAATACAGAACATTCTTTCGTACTAAGTGCTTTTTTTTTTTTTACTTCAATATGGTCTAATTAAATTAGATTTCATCAGATCAGATGAAGTGTTGTTGAAGCTTAGAAAACTGTGAGAGGATTTTTAAACACCTGGGCCTCTGTCAGTCCACAGATGGAGGAAATTCAGCACTGCTTGTTGTTTGAGTCTGTTTGAGTTTTGTAGAACAGCAGTTCTTAGAAAAAGGCTTGCCCCGCAGTCCTCAAACGAACGAGACATGACAATTGAGGGATTTTGCTGTTGTCTACCATCATGAATACCCTGAACAGCACTAGTGTTAATGGGAGGTCACCACAGAGGAAACCACTGGTCTCAAAAAACAGAAACGTGTTAAAGACAATCTGACAGTTTCACAGTTCTGCTGAAATGTCCCAAAGATTCTGCTAAATATACACAGAGCTAGATAACCTTTTCTACAGGTTAAAAACTATACATCCAGAGGGGAGCAACTGCATGTACTGTACTAATACAGACCTCCTTGTAATGAGCCACATCATGCACAGCTATATAATGTGCATTTTTCTTAGATTTAAATATAAGATTTAGATTAAGAACATTTTAAAAAATGTTCCTGTTTAATTATCACAAATGCCTCCATTGCAAATGCAATACTGTAATAAATGCTTTTATAACCGTAAGTCATACACTACTGTTTAAAGGTTTGGGGTTAGTAAGATTTTTTTTTTTTAAAGAAATTATTTTATACAGTAAGAATGCATTAAATTGATTAAAAGTGATCGTAAAGGGCTTTTATAAAATTATAAAAGATTTCTATTTCAAATAAATGCTGTTCTTTTGAACTTTCTATTCATCAAAGAATCTTGAAGAAATCATATTACATGAGTATTTATGTATTTATTTACCTTAGTATTTTTTTATCAAATAAATGCAGTCTTGTTGAGCATAAAAGACTTATGGCCAGATTTACTAACAGCTTGTGCCAGTGCAAACCATCTTTTGGCATTAAAATTGTGCTGTCAGGATTTACTAAAGATGCGCAATGAAGAATTAGCGCTGAAAAGGCGTGGAGTTATTTTTGCGTCTGACCTTATTGAATATGCATTTGTAGGAGTTTCCCTTTCAGACGCTAAATTTATGGGAGGAGAGTATTAAAATGAATCACGCAACGAGATTTACTAACGTTTGCGCTCGTCAGATTACTGGTATTTGCGCCATTATTTAACACCCAAAAAAGCATGTCTTAAAGCAGGCACTGCTCTTGGTAGATTGTGCTGGTCTTTATGGAAATAATCTGTGTCTGTGTTCTTTAATGTGTGCATTGTCAGTAAATCACACGCAGAATTTTCGCTTTTATGGAATTGCGCTCTAATGCTAATTTGCCCTGTTTAGTAAATCTGGTCCTTAAGAACATAAAAAGGTGCTTATTGACTGAATCGCGGTGTACCTAAAACATACTTAAAAGTCTTATTGTGTTTTTGTTTTGGCTAGCATTATAGACATACACTATTAACAGTAAGCTGCAGTTTATTTATCCATAAGGGGAAGGTTCTGAAAACAGGAGGGTTACTGAGGTAAAGCGAGTGGTATTCAGGTTAACATGTGATCATCTCTGCCCCAAATAAATTTTATTAGGCCACTGATATGACTGGAGCCTTTATCTCATTTTAAACACAAGTGCTATTCATTTCGTTAGGGGTACAGCTTTTTAATGAGAAAAAAAATACTAAGCTGAGAGCCTGAGAAGCTTCTTTCTGTAGCTTCCTTTATTCTGTGGAAGTAAATACACACATACAAAGCATTAGAGCTGTAAACCATGGCCCAGTTTAGAGAAATTCGATTGTGGTTTGCCATTCTCACAGTAGCTTGTTCAGCGAGCTAATGTTTTTCATTTTTCCCTGTAATATATTAACAGAGGTCAGTAGTTCAAGCCACAACTCAGACAACGAAAACAGAGCCAGGCACCCAGCTGAATGTCACCAGCCTACAATCTGTGCACCTGACACAGGAGGTGAGCTCTCTCACTCATATAAATGTGTGTTATTATATCAATAAAGACTGGCTTTGCAGTCAAACTGATGCCTATGATGTCCAAGTTCTCTCTCTCTCTCTTTAAAATGCATTTTATGTGACTCACATTTCATTTTCGAATGTTCACAATCATGTCATCTTGAATGTATTGCATCCAGAAAAAGTGGCTTAACTATTCCTTTAATGCAAAATTCACTAAGCTTACATTCGTCTAACCCTCTAATGGTTGCTTTCAGAACTCTTTTCTCAGACAGAGAGGAAGTGATGCACAGAGAGAGAGTGAAGTGAGGAGACAGAGACAGATAGAAAACTGGTTGGAGCATAGGCCAGCAGTAGTACTACTAGAGAAAAGCAGTTTCCCGTTTGGAGACAGTTTATCTCATGCATCTGTTAATGGAGGTTTGCTGGATTGCTCATCCTGTTTCCCCCCATCTCTACCTGTTGCCTATTCACCTGTCACCTTCTCCCTTCCTGTCATGTCAGTGGGCTGGGAGACAGACAGGGTCTCCTACACCTCTGCTCCTGTGCCAGATGTGCAGTCTTACCTCTATGAGATGCCCTCTGCCCATAGCGTAGGTGACTTTAGTTAAAACATGAGAAAGTGTTGTAGGTATAGCTGTGGTCAGTCAGTGAGAGTGAGTTGATTGTGTTACATCATTTATTGCAGTGATTTCCAACCAAGGGTCTGTGGGGAGCCTAAATTAAAAATATATAATACACACAATATTGTTCAAAAGTTTGGGGTTGGTAAGATGTTTTAATGTTTTCGAAAGAAGTCTCTTTATGCTTTTCAAGGCTGCATTTATTTGATTTAAAATACAGTAAAAAGTAATATTGTGAAACAATATTACAGTTTCAAATAACTGTTTTCTATTTTAATATATTTTAAAATATAAATTATTTTTCTGATGCAAAGCTGAATTTTCAGCAGCCATTACGCAGCGTCACATGATCCTTCAGAAATCATTCAACTGTTGAAAACAGTTTTTGTTTTAGTTCTTTGCTGAATAGAAAGCTCAAAAGAACAGTATTTATTTGAATATTATATATATATATATATATATATATATATATATATATACATATATATATATATATATATATATCTTTACTGTCACTTTGTCACAACTTAATGTGTATTATTTAAAAAGTATTATTTAATAAAAGAAAATAGAATAGAAATCGTACTGACCCCAAACTTTTGAATGGTATTCTAGATATATATAATATATTAAAATAAATACAATAAATATTAAAATAAATATTTAAAAAAAAAAGATTAACTGAAAAAATATTTTAAAAGATTAAACTTTTGTTTATACTAAATATTTTTATATTAATTTTATATTATCAGTAATATATTCTTTATATTAAAAAAGCTAAATAACTTTAATAAAAGCTAAATAAAATAATTAATTATAATAAACACTGTTTTCATAAACTATTTTCATTGAACTTCATTTTTAGAGAAATCAACTCTGTAAGTCTATTTTTCACCCACAGTATTGATTGTTTCTAGTTAAAAAGTGAATTTTTGGTTTGGAATTTATTTATTTATTTATTTATTTATTTATTTATTTCCATTTTATTAATAATAATGATAAATGCTATCCAGTGTAATATGAGTTAAATGAACACATTTCTGGGTTTGCTGTTGAGGATGAGTACTTGAGGTTATTTTTTGGAGGGTACATAAGACTAAAAGGTTGAGAAACACTGATTTAGTGCATTAAATGTGACTGCAGGCCTGTTTTTTTATTGCAGAACTCTGATTGTGTCAATTTTGCCTTCTGAATTTGTGTATTGGTGTATGTGCGCCACAGGTACAGCAGCAGCTCCAACAGGTGCCAGTCCAGCATGTGTATACTAACCAGGTGCAGTATGTGGAAGGAGGAGATGCTAACTACACCACCAGCACCATGTGAGTATTTACAGGAACAGTAACAGGAACCTGTGCACATGTGCTGGATCAGCTACAAGGCTTTTTACGCTATACATACTTCCTGAATTAACAGCTAGCTCTTTGTTATCGCCACTGTTAACCATGGGTTAAAGTGTCATGAAACCCTAAAACACATTTTTTGAGATGTTGACTTATATGAACAGGTTGCATATCACTGAAAACAACAATAGCACTCATTATGTGTAGTATTAAGGGAAAAGTGGTTATTTTTTCATTTTTTGGAGCAATTTCGTTCTTCTGGTTCAAAAAGAAAAGTTGAACCGACGTCACAAAAAAATGACGTATATGCGTTAGTCTGGAGTGATTATGGCTAATGAGTATGCGTCTACGTCATCAGTTTTTCAAGCTTTTCTCAGTATTGTTCATGACAATAAACTCTTATGATCCAATCACTGCACTGTATTATGCAAGAGTTTGTATTACAGCAGAGAATTCAGATCTCATGAAAGAGCTTCCGCGCTGTCAGTTCATCTCTGTAAACTTGACTGTAACAATATTTAATATGTAACAACATGAGAGAGCGGTTTCTGCGTGGAACGCCGCGATGAGTTTAAAAACACTCGCTGCGCGGATCATAGTTCATATATTTCATATATTTAATATTCATTTGTCTGTATAATGAGTGTGTTGTAGGTCTGTGTTTTATTGGTAGTTTTCTCCCCTTTTCCCACCCTCTACACTGCTACTTTTCCACAGTTTTACATGCCCATTTCTGGAGTCTTTTTCAGATCTAAGGTGTGAAAGAGCAGTGCTGAAACAGGGGGGTTTCATGACACTTTAAGCAAAACTTCACACTTGTATTTTAAGATTAGCACTGCTTTTTACTGTAGAATATATACATCAATTGTGGTGTCAAAAGATATACACTGTGAAACAACGTTGTGCTTGTTTAGAAACAGATAGCCAACCATAACCTGTCTTATAAATACATTAAAATAAATACATTTATACATTTAAATAAAATTAATAAATAAATAGAAAGAAAGAAATGCATGTTGTGTTTATTTTTAAAATGAAAAAATTGAAACAAATGCTCCTCTACATTTTCCTAATTTGTTGCTGTTTAATAAAAGCTGGGGTCAGTATGATTGTTTAAAATAAATTAATACTTTTATTCGGCAAGGACGGATTAACCTTTAAACACACCCGTCCACCCAGTGGGACGCCTAAGTTTACTTCACTATATTACAACTAAATCTTAATCTAATTATAACAAACTATATATCGTTGGAAAGGTCTAAGACTCCTAAATAGATATTGTACCACTGTTTTTTGTTACAAATTATGTAGGAAAATTATGTAATAGATGAATTTATGACAAGAGTGCACCTCAAAACTCTACATCATAACAGGAGTTCTGACCTTTGTCACAAAAAGTCTTTCTTCGTTGCCTTTTTCTTTATCCCACTTTAGAAATCATCATAAATGATGTATCAATTGAAAACATAAAACATCAAAATTCATCCTGTGAAAGCCATTTTGAAATCAGGCATTGCATTACCATGGAAATGGTACATCAAAATCATATTACAAAATGTTTTCATTCATGAATTCTAAAAATTTAAGTTTGGATAGTGCATTTTCACATCTATGTTCAAAAATGGGGGTGATAGTTAAAGGGTTAAATTGATTAAAAGAGAGAGTAAAGACATTTATAATGTTGCAAAAGATTTCAAATCTCAAATAAATGCTGTTCTTTTGAAATTTCTATTCATCAAGGAATCTTGAAAAAATGTATCACAGTTTCTACAAAACATTTAACCAGCACAACTATTTTCAACATTGATAATAATAAAAAATATTATTGAGCAGCAAATCAGCATATTAAAATGATTTCTGAAGGATCATGTGACACTGAAGACTGGAGTAATGATGGTGAAAATTCAGCTTTGACATCACAGGAATACATTACAACTTAATATATATTGAACATTTATTATAAATCATAATAATATTTTACAATATTACTGTTTTACTGTAGTTTTGATTAAAAACATGAGCGCATGAGACTTTTTAAAAAAACATTAACAAATCGTACTGAACCCATACCTTTGAACATGTTTTTTGTTTGCGTAATATTCTTCAGAAATATTAATTTATTATTAATTTAAAAAAATATTTAGAAAGGGAAGTGGTGTGTGGCCAAGTATTTGTGCTCTGCATTTAACCCATCCAAGTGCATGCACACAGTAGTGAACATACACCCGGAGCAGTGGGCAGCCAATGCTGTGGCGCCCGGGGAGCAGTTGGGGGTTCAGTGCCTTGCTCAAGGGTCTCACCTCAGTCGTGGTATTGAGGGTGGAGAGAGTGCTGGTTATTCACTCCCCCCACCTACAATCCCTGCCGGACCTGAGACTCAAACCCACGACCTTCGGGTTACAAATCCAACTCTCTATCCATTAGGCCACGACTGCCCCCTTAAACCACGTCTGCCCCCTTAAGCCACGACTGCCCCCTTGTCACAAACCTATAATTGTCCCAAAAACCTATACTTGTCCCAAAATTATATTTGATTACTATTCTGAATCCTAACCGTCTTCATTTTCTCCCAGTCGTTCCAGCAGTTTCCCATACACAGAGACCCCTCTGTACACCCAGACCACTGCTGGACAGTACTATGAGACCACCCCTGCCTCTGGTTCTGAGGCCACATCCCCCGGCACCCCTCTCACCGTCTCCGTCACCACAGGCTCCCCCGGGGTGTCCATGTTTGTGGCGGGGACGGGGCAGATCGTGGCCAATCCCACGACGGCGGCAGGGGGCGGAGTCACAGCTGTAGTGGCAGCCACTGGGACGGCGGCGAACGGTTCTGGAGACTCTGGAGGCGAGGCTAACGGTAGCAGCGGGAGCTACGTGATTCAGGGCGGCTACATGCTGGCCGGCAGCGGGACCAGCAGCAGCGGAAACGGTCACGGTTATCCGCACCCCACCCGTGCCTCTCCGGCCACCGTGAGTATAAACGAAGGCGAGGACAATAGCGTGCCGTCGGCAGACAAAAAGGTATGACGACAGCAGGGGCGGGGCTTAATCGTCACTCATCGCCACTCACAGATCCCCCCCCTCTTCCCGCCACCCAAATGAATTTAAACGCATGGTGATCTCATTGCTCATGTCAGAGAGCACAGTGATACTTCCAAGTCCAAATTTGTTTCATTTTCGGTTTTATTCCATGAAGAAAAAAGTCATCGGGAACAGCATGCCATTTCAATGACGACACATGTACAGTTGACATGTAGCTTGTCAGTGGTGCTTGCTAAGGCTTTCACTGTGCTGTCGTATTCATTGCTGAAAACATGATCAATTCAGTCATAACCATATTCATAATATCCATGAGAGACAGATGGCCTTGTGTTCAACATGTTCCTATATGCAGCAGCCTTCCAGTTTTGCTGCACATTCTATTACAAAATTCTTTTAGTTAAGGATTGAGGCATTTTATTGATTTATCGTTTCATTGCATACTCGTCTTGTATGCCACGGCACGCAGAAACAGTTGTCAAGAGGCATACAGAGCTGTGAAAAAGTGTTTGCACCGTCTGATTTTTTGTATTTTTGCATATTTGGACACTGAATGTCATCAGGTTTACAACCAAAACATGTGCATGCATACATTACCGATCAAAAGTTTGGAGTCTGTAAAATCAATGTATATGTTATGTTATGTTTTTTTTTAAAGAAATTAACACTTTTATTCAGCAAAGATGCATTAAATTGATCAAATATAACAGTAAAAACATTTAGGGCTAGATTTACTAAACGGCAAATTAGAGTTAGAGCAATTCCATAAAAGCGCCGATGGGAGGGAAAATTCTGCATGTGATTTGCTGACAATGCACACATTAAAGAACACAGACACAGCCAGGTCATTTCCATAATGACCAGCGCAATCTACCAAGAGCGGCACAAATTACGGCCTGCTTTAAGACATGCTTTTTTTGGGCATTAAATAATGGCGCAAATACCAGTAATTTGATGAGCGCAAACATTAGTAAATCGCGTTGCTCTCCTCACATAAATTTTGCGTCTGAAAGCGAAACTCCTACAAATGCATATTCAATAAGGTCAGATGCAAAAATAACTGTGTCCACACAGCGCTAATTCTTCATTGCGCGTCTTTAGTAAATCCTGACAGTACTATTTTAACGCCAAAAGACGGTTTGCGCTGGCGCAAGCTGTTAGTAAATCTGGCCCTTATAATGTTACAAAAGATTTGTTTCAAATAAATCTGTTCTTTTGAACTTACTATTCATTGAAGAATCCTGAAAAAAAATTATAAAATATATTTAAATAGAAAATATTTATTTTAAATTGTAAAATTACAATATTACTGTTTTTACTATATTTTTGATCAAATAAATGTAGTCTTACTGAGCATTTCTTTCAGAGAGATTTCTTTCAAAAACATGAAAAAATCTGACCCACAAAACTGTTGACAGTTTAGTTTAGCTTAGTTTATTGTCCTTTAGAAAATTCTTTTTGTATCTGTGGCAATCCTTCAGTCATCAGCAACAACAGTTGACAAATACAAAGAAATATCTACAGATTACAACACATTACAAATACAACAAACGTTGTATGTTATTTTTCCGCTGAACACAACACTTTCTTTTCGCCCCTGTTTAACAGTTCTGTTTTTGATTCATCTGTCAGCACACTTCTTCATACTTGAATTATTGTACAACTGAAACCTTGATCTCCAAAGAAGTGAAAGACCAGAAACTTTGTTCCCATTTTATCACCAGACTGTATGCTAACACAGTCTACATACAAATATGCACAAACTCAGAAATTCAGACAAAAGCCTATTCACAGCACTGTATGTTTTCATGAAGCTGTCAGAATGACAATATTCATATGTATAGACATTGCTAAATAATGCCATTTTTTGCACATTCAAGGACATTGTATTCATTTAAGTCAACATGAATCCACTGCAAACTGACATTTCAGGTCTGAAACAACTACTTCTTATCATCAAGTTAATTCATTATAATAAAATCAAGCCCTGTCCAATACTATTTTGAATATTGTGTTTCACTTCAAACTGAACTAAAAGGGGTTAGACAATGTAGTTTACTGTTGACTTGAAATGATTTACACTATGCATGAGTGTGTAATTACAGTGTACTTGCATGTGCAGTGTCTGCATGCGAAAGGTTTGCATTTGGTTGTTTGAGTGTTGTCTGTCTTAGGACATCTTTTAGCCTGGGCTCTCTGTCTGAGTGTGTGTGTGGCTGTGTGTGTGTCTTATCCCGGCAGCTGTCCTCTGGCCCTCAGGTGCAGTGGTTGTTGGATAATTATGAAACAGCGGAAGGGGTGAGTTTGCCCCGGTCTACTCTCTACTGCCACTACCTGCTGCACTGTCAGGAGCAAAAGCTGGAACCTGTCAACGCGGCATCCTTCGGAAAGCTCATTCGCTCTGTGTTCATGGGGTTGAGGACCAGACGCCTGGGCACACGGTGAGAGAAATCAGGTTATATGACATGTACTTTCTAACTGGGAGTGCCCAGTTTATTTTAGTGAATCAATTCATTCCGAGAATTTGTTTTTTCTCCAAAAATAAAAACTCAAATGAAATGTATTTAAGCACTAAGTTTGTCTAAGTTAAATAGATTGTCAGATGTTTCATTGATTATATGTTCAAATCAGAGCGACTGAATCATTTACAAAATGTTCGTTCACTCACAGAAGTCACTCTAAATTAATATGGCATACATTACCATTCAAAAGACTATTTTTTAAAAAGAAATTGATACTTTTATTTAGCAAGGATGCATTAAATTGATCAAAAGTGACAGCAAAGACATTTATAAAACTATAAATTCTATTTTAAATAAACACTTTTTTGTAGCTTTATATTCCAAAGAATCCTAAAAAAAAAGTTTCATGGTTTCCACAAAAATATTAAAAAGCAATAATGCCTTCCAAAATAATAATATTGTTTCTTGAGCAGCAAGTCAGCATATTAGAATGATTTATGAAGGATCGTATGACACTGAAGACTGGAGTAATGATATAGAAGATTCACACACACACACACACACACACACACACACACATATATATACAGTGCCCTCCACTAATATTGGCACCCTTGGTAAATCTGAGCAAAGGTGGCTGTAAAAATAAATCTGCATTGTTTATCCTTTTGATC
>JAFVLL020025216.1:163697-215829 GCA_021397915.2 Tor tambroides | reverse complement strand
AATATATTGTGGAAACTTAAATTCCTGTAGAGCTGCTTTGCAACGATTTGTATCGTAAAAAGCGCTATACAAATAAACCTGAATTGAATTGAATTTCTTGCTTTTTAATTATGTAGGATATTGGTCAATATTAGGTCTTTTATATTTCTGGTTCAATACAGCATTTTTAAGAGGCATTTTTTAGAATAGTATGTCTTACCCATAATAACTGGGGATCTGCATATGTAAAACTAGGTGGCTTTTTTGTCAAATCTGACGCCTTCGAAAAACATGAGATACTGACAGTGGAATGGCGAAAAAATGCTCGAGACAAGTTTTTTTTTTGAGAGTTGAACTTATTTTAAGATGAGCACTGCATTTTTAGAGATGCTGCAAAAGATGCAAGCACATCTGTCTAGCGTGTATTTATGTAAAAAATAAAGTATGGAGCGCAGTGGAATGGAAAAACGTTCTGTGTGAACCAGCCCTTACAAGAGGGTGTCCATGTACTTTTGGCCATATAGATGGAATTATGATGAAAGGCTATACTTACACCAACGTAAAAACACAAACTATTAAGACCAGGAAGATCAATATAACGATCACAGCCAACAGGGTAGCATTACCTAGGAGATGAGATGGATAGAAACGATTGGTTTACTACCTAAAGCTGAATATGTGATCTACACACTGTATGGAAAACAAAGGATGTCTTAGTATTTTGGATTATGCATGCGATGTAAATCCCAAAGGAAGAAAGAAACAGCTCATCTTCCTCATACTTACTGGTTTTTTCATTGGTGGAGAAAGTGATGAAGCTCCTGTTACCTTCACCAGCAGCACTCACAGCGCTCACCCAGATGTGGTACTGCTGGGCGGGCTGCAGTTCTGACAACTGCATACTGGTTCCGTTGCTGCTTATATTAGACCCTGTTACATAGGCCAAACAACACAGATATACACTACTAATCAAAGTATGGGGTCAGTACAATCTGCTCACCAAAAATACAGTAAAAACAGCAATATTGTGAAATATTATTACAATTTTAAATAACTGTTTTCTATTTGAATATATTTTAAAAAGTCATTTATTCCAGTGATGGCAAACCTGTTTCTATGATGCCCACTAAGTAATGCAGGATGACACCTTTGCTCTCATTTACAGGGATGGGGCTCCATATCAAAGTGGCAGAGGAGTGAGAGATGTTCTTCACATGGATTTGAGTAACTTTAGGAGGAACTGGCAGGGAAGATGAAGAGATGATACAAATATGAAGGCTAGATGACTAGATTTACTACTACTTTGTGCCCTAAACCAAGCTCAAAGTGAGAAAATGTCTTATAAATGGAATGCATTACAATTTTTTTAATTCAATCTGTTGCACTATACAAGACAATTATCGACAACGCAATCTACTTTTAAATGGACATATTTTTTTAACAAATAAGATACATGATGTAAACTTTAGGCAGAGGGGTGTAAGTTGTAAAGAGGCGCAAGTATTAATTCATGGTAATACCATCTATAATATTTTTCAGAATTTTGGCTCTCTGTTGTATTTGCAAACAGAACTGAAGCAGCCCAATTTTAAATGTTGTCATGTGGACTTAGGTCTGTTGTCATTGAAATAAAAGTGCATTCAGTGATTTAAAGGGATAGTTCACCCAAAAATGAAACTTCTGTCATTAATTACTCGTAAGGGAAGGGATAACGGAAGAGAAGAATTTGTTGAATACAGTTGTTATTTTTGTTCTCTTTGCCCACAAAAAGTATTCTTGTAGCTTCGTAAAATTAAGGTTGAACCACTGTCACATGGACTATTTTAACAATGTCCTTACTACCTTTCCAGGCCTTGAACGTGTCAGTTGTGTTGCGGTCTATGCAGGGTCAAAAAACTCTCGGATTTCATCAAAAATATTTTAATTTGTGTTCCGAAGATGAACAAAGGTCTTGCGGGTTTGGAACAACATGAGGATAATTAATGACAGAATTTTTTATTTGTGACCCTGGACCACAAAACCAGTCATAAGTAGCATGGGTATATTTGTAGCAATAGCCAACAATACATTGTATGGGTCAAAACTATCGATTTTTATGTCAAAAATCATTCAGATAAGTAGAGATCATGTTCCATTAAGATATTTTGTAAATTTTCTACCGTAAATATATCAAAACTTCATTTTTGATTAGTAATATGCATTGCTAAGGACTTCGTTTGGACAACTTTAGATTCCAGATTTTCAAATAGTTGTATCTCAGGCAAATATTGTCCTATCCTTACAAACCATACATCAATGGAAAGCTTCTTCAGCTTTCAGATGATGTATTAATTCCAGTTTCAAAAAATTGACCCTTATGACTGTTTTTTGTGGTCCAGGGTCACATTTTTGGGTGAACTGTCCCTTTAAGAGATGTCATACCTCCTTCAAGTGTGTATGCAATCGCTGACTTGAGGAAAGTGCTGTGGTTGTTGAAGACTGCAAACAGTGACACATTATAAGCTGTGTAGTTCCTGAAGTCACCTGTGGATGGAGACAAACACAAAATCACTATCAGCATCAGGACAAACTACATCTTTCTCTCTTACACACACACACACACACACAAACCTGTGAGTGTGACAGATCTCTGGGTTCTCTTCACTCTGACCCAGTTCAAGCACATACGGTCAGGTACTACAGACATGTGCTGTACAACATACTCCAAGAAGCTCTCAGAGAACTGTGGGTGTATGGACCATGAGACCCGCAGCACCTGACTCTCACCTATTACACTCAGATTCACCTCAGGCGTTCTCTGTCCTACAGGGCATACATATGACATAAATATAATCAAAGATATAATTGTACACTACTGTTCACTACTGGGATTGATAAGATTTTAATGTTAAGAATAATGTCCATTCATTTGATAAAAAAAAATACAATAAAACAGTAATATTGTGAAATATTATTGCAATTTAGAACAACTGTTTTGTAATTTAATGCATTTTAAAATATAATTTATTCATGTGATACAAAGCTGAATTTTCCTTCAGAAATCATTCTAACTTGATGATTTTCTGCTCAACAAACATTTCTTATTATTATCAGTGTTAAAAAAACAGCTGAGCTGTTTCATAATTTTGTGAAAACTGTGATATTCTGATGAACAGAATGTTCAAAGGAACAGCGTTTATTTGAAATAGAAAACTTTTGTCTTTACTGTTACGTTTGCGTCCATGCTGAATAAAAGTATCATTTTCTTTCAAATCTTACTGACCCCAAGCTTCTGGACGGTAGTGACATTATAAAAACATCATAAGTAGACATGTTTACATTTTCAGCAGAACTTGAACAAACTTACCGACAAATGCAAATTACTAACATTTCAAACAATTTTTAATTTAACTTTGTAACTTTTAATCAGAATTTTGCATTGACTTACCCCTCTCAGCAAACGGTATGAATGTGGGGTCCGATGTGCCCATTGAGGTGTTGGCTGACACAAAAACTCCCATAACACCCGGCTTGAGGAAATGTCTGAGCTGCAGGCAGCTCTGCTCAGCGAGCTGCTGACTTTCAGTGTCTCTCCGTTGCCTGGTGACCTGCTGCTTGACCTCAGTGCCATTTTTAAGCTTCATAGTTACAATATAGTTGATAATTTCCCCTCTAGCCTGAGACAGGGGCATTTCCTGAGAGACAGCGAAAGACAATCAAATGTTGACAGTTCATTCATGATCTTTTCAATCTTGACTGACCCACCATCAAACAAGAACCGATTAAACTGATGCATTATGGGAGTACACCCTACCTTCCAATAGATGTTACAGGAAGACGTGTAAGAATTAGGGCCACAGTCACTCCAAACATCCAGCAGTCCAACCGGTGCTGAAAAGAGAGAATATTACAGACACAGAGTCATCATCAATGATTTTGTTATGTGGCACGATATTTAGAAAAATAGGAATGAACGAAATGATAGAAAGGTGCTGAATAACTCAATGACATTTTAAAATGGAAAACACCTATTTTAAATTGTAATAACATTTCATTGTTGTTACTGTATTTTTGATCTAATAAATGCAGCCTTGGAGAGCATAAGAGACTCTCCTCAAAACATTACAGGAAGTCATTCTGGATACAGAACATGGTGGTGGCTCTTGTTTAAAACTGAATTGCTTTTGCATTTAGGACTCTAAAACACAACGGACATCCATATTCTACTGCTGAGTGAATGTGCACCAAGACCATCTTCAATAAAACAATAACTCAGCATTAAATGAGTGAATCAATGTCTTCAGTTAATGCAATGAGTGGTCTTTCTCTGACCTGCAGGGGGCGTTCTGACTGAAAACACTGAACTCCAGTTACTCATGACTTTCTCTTCATATCCACAGTGGCAGCGAACACGAAAACTGTACTGTGTGAATGGCTGGGGATCCTCCAACACAAACATGACCTGGCAATCATCCTCCTGCACAATAAGAATTCAACAGAGACACGGTTCGTTTCATTTTTGACACATCTCTGACACTATAAAATGATTGAATTATATAAAACAAAGTGAAAAATTGAACTGGTAAATCCTAGACCTGGTTCATAATCTGCATTTTCTATTTTATTGAGATTTTTATTTGAACAATCCAATATTGTTTCTCAAATCCCAAAGATCTATTGTTTAATCAACAAACTTTTTGAATGGATGTGATTATATTTTCATTAACTTTACTTTTAGCACACCTTCCATCATGCAGATGGATTTTATTCATTATGGATACTCAATTTACAAATGCACTTTTGCAGCACTGCTGCAGCGAGTGAAATCAAAGCTTAAAGGAAAATGTTGAAATATTATTCCAAATCAGAACAGAGTCAAATCAGTCTGGTTTCTCTCTCTCCTCTCACCTCAATCCAGTCCAGCATGTGATTGCGCGCACGGTACTGCACTTGACAGCTCTCGTCCAAGGGGCCCACTCTGTCACAGTCCATGTCCCAGATGAACTCCAGTGGTTCAGAGGTGAGGTTTATATTGTATGGGGGGTCTGGTCGTTCTATAAAAAAAAGACGGAAAACATTAAAAGCTAGCACAAAGTTAACTGATAAATCACTTCTTTGGGCTTTTTTAAATATTTTTGAAAGACGTCTTTTATGCTCACCAAGCCTACATTTATTTAATCAAAATACAGTAAAAAAAAAGAAATACTGTTATTTGTGAAATATAATCACAATTTGAAAATAATAGTTCACTTTAAAATATAATTTATTCCTGTGATGACAAAGCTGAATTTTTTAATGATTATTATCATTATTCCAGTCTTCAGTGTCACATGATCCTTCAGAAATCATTCTAGTATGCTGATTTGATGCTCAAGAAATATTTATTATTATTATTATTATTATTATTATTATCAATGCTGAAAACAGATGTCCTGCTTAATATTTTGTGAAAACAATGCTAACTTTTTTTAAAAGACTCTTTTGACAAGAAAGTTCAAAAGCACAGTATTTATTTAAAATATCACACATTTACTGGATGCTTGCTGAATAACAATAGTAATTTCTTTAAAAAAAAAAAAAAAAACCTTACTGACACCAAACCTTTAAATGCTTGTATATATCTAGGAAGATGAATATGAAAGACTATGGAGATGATGCACTCTTTTTTTACACTTATTCATAGTAATAATCATCAGAATTGTATGTATATTGAGCACTGTACGGTGCTTCAAACAGAGCCAATAAATTGTGATAAAACTGTGCATGGTTTAAAGAAAGCAAGCGATGGTTTACAATAGAGTAAACATGACTTACTGATATGGCCCGTGTTGAAGAAAGACCTTTCAGACTGTGCAGAACCCAGCACGTTTTTGGCAGTGACCCATGCTGTAGTGTCCGTGCTTTTCATATACTCAAGCCGGTTTATAACTGCACTCTCACTACTGCTCTCCCTAGATTTAACATTCCTGTATATAAACGCATACACACAAAAAATATTGTCAGATGCTCACAATATGTCCACAATGTCCATACATAATGCATTGGTGGTGTTAAGAAGAAAACACACACCCATCATAATCTTTCCAGCGAAGGGTGTAAACAGTTGGAATCATTGACTCATTGGATTTAGTCCAAGAGCAGTAAATGTCTTCATCTTCCAAGTCTTCAATAGCACAATCAGGGCGAGACGGGGGAGATGGTGGATCTGAAAAAGATGGAAGAATGTAAAACTTTCTGGAAGGAATCCAACCAAAAGAAGCAAAGATAAAGGGAGAAGAAATAACCATTCAAACCAACACAATGTGCTGCAAGAGCACCATTGCATTTTAGACTGAGAAAACAGGAAGTCATGTGGGGAAATCTGCAAAAGAAGGCCAGCAGGGTGCCGCACACTTCCCCTCCATGTCTAATTTTGGACAACAGCTCAACACATAAGCATTTCTGAAAGAATGTTCAGGTTCAAACTAATTAAGCTCTCTTCACACTGCATTACTTTTATCGATGCATGCATTCCCAGGGAATCAGCCCATGCTGTTTGAGCTATAGTAACACAACTTTCAGTAATGCACTTACAGTGCTGGGTGGATCACTCACAAATAGACCTTAGTCAGGGTAGCACCATGTTTAGTTTTTGACAGGAATGAAAACAAGGCTATGAGTGACTGAAGTACAGTGCGTTCAATGAAATATACTGATGAAACGTCTTTCCAGTAAAAGCTTTTAGTCAAAAACTTCATTAAAATAGTTTTGGGTGTTGCGAGTTGTAAAAATCGCATGATCTAGGACCCTTCCACAGTGCATGCCATTGCAATGACTGTAACTCTATCCTTCACAGCCTCGTTTTCATCCATGTTAAATTCAATATGGTGTCTAACCCGACTAAAGTCTATTGTAGTCCATTTCTGAATACAGTTTACTTTAAAAAAAATTCTAGTTAGTAACGTAATCTATTACATTACACATTTTAGGTAATATAATCTGACTACTTTTTGGATTACTTTTAGATTACTTTTGACCTACCATTGATCTGAATAGGATGATTTTGTACCATATTAATATAAAAATACAAATGTTTTGTGAATAATTTACTGCTTTGTGGATATTCTAATTTTAGAATTTTTCTAATTGGAAGTATTTAATTTTTGGAATCTGATTAAATAATCCAGATTATATATAATCAGTTACTACCCAGACCTGTGCACTTACAATGGAACCATACAGAGCAAGGAATCCCAGAAGGTTTAGAAACAAAACATGCATACAGTAAGTCTTCCATTCACAGTGTGTGTGCTGTTAAGTTTTGACCTAGGCGGAAAACTTCTACTTATGAACACCCAAATGCTGTATGTCATTACACAGTTTTTCTTGTAAACAACTCCCTTCTGGGACCGTTGTGCGCATCTTGTGAACAAAACATTCCCAGAGTTAGTCATGAGGCCATTAGAAATAAATGGTCAATTCTGTCATACTCACAGCCTCCTCTTACTGTAACGTTGCAGGTCTCTGCTGTATTTCCATTACACATGCAGCGAATACGCTCCCTGTGTTCTGTTGCGATAGAAAAGTCGAAGGTTTCTTTGGTACTGGCACATGTGCTGGGAAACTGATATCTGTGGTCCGGTTTGATAACATAAAGCTGGCAGAGACCACAACTGTTTGGTCTTCCCCGTGTACTCAAGTGGCACAGAACAGACACATTGTGGCCCAAAGGAAGAGCTTTATTCCACCAGCAGTTTACAACCACTTCACAAGAGACTAAACAAATAAAAAAGACAAAAAGAACAAGTTGAGGCAACAGAACTCCATAAAAACATGCAGACAAAGTTTAACATGAATTCAGTGGTCTGTCCTGTGAATATTTGGTGTATTGTTTACTGCTGAAGAAAAACACTACTTTGTCTTAATATAAAGTGACCCAAAAAGTGTTTGGGCTCTTAATGAATAAATGTTGCAACAGATTGCAAACTAAGTGGCATCTGCCAACCAACCAATGCTGGTAGAACTTCACTTTTCTGAAGAATTTTGCTTTATTTGAGAAATAAAATGCATTCTTTCAACAAACAACGCACTTTATTTCACAAATAACAATATATTTATATATTGTTACTTATATGTATGTGGTAGAATGAAATATTGAAAACGAACACTTTTGCCCACCTTGAGAACATATCCATATGTAAAGTAATGTAACAAAATGCACTTTCACACTCGGCCATGCCATCGCTAACGGCGATCGCGCACCCAAAAAGTCCAGTGTGACGCAACGTCCCGTTAACCGAGTGATCACAGAGTCACGGAAAGTCCACGATCATCAGACATTTGTTTGTTTCGCTCCACAGTGACATCGTTGTCCCGCGAGACGCACACTAAGGCTCTTCAGCATTAGTCTCAGTCGTATATCTTATATTCACGAATCAATTAAAAATAGTAACATCGCTCTCTGCATCCTGGAACGAGCATGTTCTATTTCCTGTGATCTTGTTCCTTTTGGTTTCTTATAGGTTTTAGGTATAAGTTTAATTTTCGTCGATTAAGTTAGAGTCACCGTCCTCAAACCTCTTCAAATGACAAGCTTGAACTCGCTTTACGTGTAAACACACACAGCAGTTCACAGATCTCAGTACTCGCATTAAAAGACTCCGCCCATACGAATCCTAAGCAAAGCCAGTTGACCAATCAGGACAAAGGTAATTATTTTCGGCACGTTCCTTCAGCTCAATGAACTTTAGGGGAAACTGCTTATCCAGGGCTTGTCCAAATACCTGCACGTATTGTCTTGGCCCCTTGGGAGAGCTTGCACGCAATAGGAAATGTTGTGCTTTTAGAAGCACCATAATTACTAAATTGTGTCATCTGCTAAAGAGACTAATGAACAGAGGCTTATTTAAACTGCAAAGCAGTGAAAATCAAAATAAAGCTCTGTAAACACGTGCATTTTTAGTGTATCATCGTGAAATGAAACGGTCTGTGCACACATGTGGACTTCACACTCACGTGAACACTTGGGCCAAATACAGGAAATGTGTCATGTAAGTAGACAAGCGATCAAGCCCTTATAGTTTCTGTGGGTCTAGGCCACCTGAACTCACACTGTACAAAATGGATTATCACAGGGGACGTAAAAATGGGCTTCATATTGTAGCTTCTAAATGAACTGAACTGATTTTTTCGAGTCAGATGCATAAATCACTCTTTAAGGTAGGACTTATTTGTCTAGACTTTACTTTTTCTGTGCAGACTGGCAAATTTATTAGTCATAATTCCCACATCAAGCAAGTGGTCTTTAGGAAACAAATTTGTATTCCCTTTTGAAAGAAGCTGACACTAAAAGAATCCAAACGTCTGCCAATAATACTATGCTGAGATACTATGCTAACTTCTATCTTGTATTTTTCTAATTTAAAACAACATCAGCAAAACTGAGTGAAAAATTCACAATTCCATATATATATATATATATATATATATATATATATATTCACCATAATTTCGAAGTTGATTGATCGCAGTTTATTAAAAGTTTTCATAAATTGTTATGGTTAAATATGCAAATGAGCACAAACTGATTCATTAATGATTAATGCAAATAATCATCTTTATTCAAGAGTGAAATATACTCTAGATAAAGATTAAAAAGCAAACACACTGAATTGAATACAAAAAGTAACTTATTACTTTACAACATCAAACATTATAAAATCATTAGTTAAATGAACTGCAAAATGCATGGCAGTTCAATGCAAACCATTTACAAGTCTCACGCACAATATATGAATGGAGATGGAAAAATTAAACACAGGACAGAATGGAGAAGCACACACACACACACACACGCTTTTTTTATTCACTCATGCTATAGAGAAGGTTAGTCTCTCAGCAAAGGGAGCTGATTTCTCCTTTGCTGCATCCCCACTTGCAGCAGGCGTTGGACAGTCCCACCACTACATCACGTCCTTTTCTGTCCACGGTACGCAACGCTTCAAGCACCTCCTGTGAAATGAGAGAGCGCGCTGGCCTGCTGAACACACCACCTTCCTGTTCCCCTTGTGCCAGTGACGGAAGATTTGAGTCAGGGGCATGCTGGGAGGACGGTGCAGCACCGTACAGCACTGCGCTGTCTGGAGCATTACTGTCATACGAGCTGAATAAGTCCAAGATTTCATCTGGGAAATAAGAGATGTTTCATGTAATAGTTGTAAAACAATACATGAATCACTGTGATTTCTGATGAAGAAACTCTTTTCACTCAAAAATTGTGAGTTTTAACAATTCATTAAAGAAATAGCAAGTTACACATTGAATTAAACATGGAATTTGGAAATAGAAAGACTTATATAGTATTTTCTTGTGGAATGTACTCCAATAATGTTTTATGTATTACTCCTAAAGAGTGTATGTAAATCTGTACACACTTTGAAGAATTTAAATATATGAGAGTTTTGACTAGTTTTGAACTTTTTTCGATCATACACCACTGGAGTTGATAAGATTTGTGTGTGTGTGTGTGTGTGTGTGTGTGTGTGTGTGTGTGTGTGTGTGTGTGGGTGTGTGTGTGTGTGTGTGTGGGTGGGTGGGTGTGTGTGTGTGGATGGGTGGGTGGGTGTTTTGAAGTCTTTTTATGCTCACCAAGGCTGCATTTATTCATTCAAAATACAGTAAACACAATAATATTGTGAAATATTATTACAGTTTAAAATAATTTTCTATTGTGATGTCTTTTAAAATGCTTGTTATGCAATTATGCAAATAATTCTAATATGCTGATTTGCTGCAAAGAAACATTCTTATTGTCAATGTTGAAAGCGGTTGTGCTGCTTAATATTTTCAGGATTCTTTGATGAATAGAAAGTTCAAAAGAACAGCATTTATTTGGGATAGAATCTTTTGCAACATTATGAATATGTTTAATGTCACCTTTGATCAATTCAACGTGTCTTTATTGAATAAATGTATTAATTTTTCTTTCAAAAAAAAAAAGAAAAAAAATTGAACTGAGCCCAAACTTTTTAGTCCGTAATTTTGAATGTAAAATCTACTAGTTTAAAACATAGTAAAAATAGAGATTAAATAGGTATATGCAAATGTTTGTAATATTGTTATAACCTACAATTTTAAAATTCTGTATTTTAAAGTTTTGGGTTGCAAAAATGTTCAAATCCAGCATTTTTTATTCTGTATTTTTAATATTAAATCTACTATTGTTCAATAGAGATTAAACAGGTAAATTAAAAATATTTAACTTGTAGTGTATTTGTAATGTTGTTACAACTCAGAATTTGTAATTTTCTGTATATTTTCTATATTTACTGACCTGTGTTTGTCAAGGAGCGCTTCCATCGAGAGCCTCCGCAGGTGAAGATGACAGCGCGGATGAACTCCCGGCCGCATAATTTGACTCCGTACGAGGGGCCGTCCAGTGCCTGTACTCCAGCCAGCAGCAGACACACTGCAAGCGCTGTGGTTTTCCACATCATGCTGAGAGCAGATCTTCACTGACAGCAGCAGTTGATGTTCAGAAGCTGGTTTCCTGCTGGGCTTCCTTTGGTTTGGACAGGTGCCTGTTTGACGGTGAAGTTCTGTGATTTTTCCCAGGTCCCTGTTCCTGCTTATAAAGAGGTGAGGGGCACACATGCTCAAACCCCCCCAAGCAGGAGTCACAGATAACTCTGTAAGATAGTGGCAGAGACCTTTCCAGTAACAAAAGCATGAGCAGGAAAAGTGAATGTGAAATTATAAGGGCATTCTGTGGCACGAAACACTCTTTCTTCATTTAAATTGATGAATCATATTTGCCATACGACTCATGTCAGGATATTACAGCATGAACAACAGTGATTTCTCTTTACATACAGTGATTGAATTAAGATGTCTGTCTGTTTTTTTTCTATTCAATTCATTGCAGTTAATCTTTTTATTCACTGTTTATGCATCTGGCTGATGCTTTTATCAAAAGCAACCTAGTTTGCATTCAAGATACACTTTTTATCAGTGTTTCACATTTCTTGGGAATCGAACCTATGACCATCAGTTCTACTGTTTGAGATAGTGGAATGCTTTATTATTTTTCTTAATTAAAAATAATTAAATTAATAATTAAAGTTTTATTTACATTTTGGATATAATGCTTTAATCCAAAGAGACTTATTTTGCATTCAAGATGCACATTTTATCAGAATTATATTTCTTGGGAATCGAACCCATGACCTTGGTGTTGCTAGCACCATGCCCTCCTGTTTGAGCTACAGGTTTATTATTTTTATTTATTTATTTTTTTTTTTAATTAAAAAAATAATTAAAGTTAAAATGTTTAGGTGATGTATTTTTATTATACACATTTTAGGGCATGTTTTGTTCAGGTTTTGACCTGTGTGTGTTTATTTTTAGAAATTTATTTTGCCATATATGAAAGTTTTATTTAATCTATAATGATTTTATCCAAAGTAAGTTACATTGCCTTCAAGATACACATTTTATCGGCATTATACATTACCTGGGAATCGAACCCATGTCCTTGGTGTTGCTATCATGCTCTGTTCTCTGAATTACAATGACTTATTATTTTTGTTAATTAAGAATAGTTACATTAATAATTAAAGTTAAAATGTATAGTTGATGTATTTTATGATCAAATTTTTAAGGCACATTTTATTCAGGTTAAATGGAGTAAAGTGTGTTTTATTTAATATGTGTAAATATATATATATATATATATATATAGTTATATATCTATATATCGATATATCTGTTATATCTATGTTTTAAATATACATTGCATATATAATGGCTTTATCCCAAACCAACTTACATTGCATTCAAAGTACACATTTAATCAGCATTATAAACTCCCTGGGAATCGAACCCACGTACGGTGTTGCTAGCACCATGATCTATTTGAGCTACAGGAATGCTTTAGTATTTTTCAGTCATATAATAACATAATAATACTGTTTAATTGTTTCATCAGGGACTGGTTGCCATATGGTTCTGGATGGTTGCTATTACATTGCGAAGTGGTTGCTAGGTGGTTGTTTTAGTGTTCTGAAAATTTGCTCCTGTTTTATCATCCACAAGGTGAAAATTGTAAGTCTAATCACTTATGAAAGCAAGAGCACAGCTCCCCAAAATCTGTGTCCTGAGTTCACCCGAATGCTTGTTTTACCTTCTTTGCACTTCAATGCATAATTAGTTTTT
This sequence comes from Tor tambroides, assembly GCA_021397915.2. Taxonomy (NCBI): domain Eukaryota; kingdom Metazoa; phylum Chordata; class Actinopteri; order Cypriniformes; family Cyprinidae; genus Tor; species Tor tambroides. The sequence continues at coordinate 202,680 of JAFVLL020025216.1, read as the reverse complement.
ACCATTTTTTCAGACGGAGTGATGACTGTGAGGTATAGAGGTTAAGAGACAAAGAGATGTAGCGAGCATGGCATTTTCAAAGTGTGATAACACAGCCCATTGCACACAAGCGATCCTTGCATCCACATGGACAAAGGTCACCAATATCCAAAATGACAACCGAATAATGAATTTTTAACGAATGTGAAGATAAAAATGAAAACAACATGACATTTGCAGAGACATTAACCACAATATTTGACGCACATGGAGGATGGTGGCCATGGAATTATATGTATAATTCAATAGTATAATGTGTATTATATATATGAATAGGCTATATATATTTTTAAATAGCATATATTATTTGAAATCTTATAAAGAAGCTCAAAATTGCAGGTCCATCACATTCACTTTTCTCTGGATCTATTAAGTTATTTTAAATATATGCAATTCATCCAAAAAATAATTTGAATACATGTTCTGTGTTTAAGTGCATTTTTATGATCAAATATTTTAAGGCATATTTTTTCGATCAAATGGAGTAAAAGCGTGGTTAGTTTTCAAAATACATTTTGTAATATATCAAAATTGCATACATTTGTTACATACATTTCGGCTTATTTGGAGGAAGAGCCTGTTGGCTCGTGTGTTACAAGCTCTTATACAACGTGGATTCAGATCGGCTTTCTATCAGTTGTTCTGTCACAGCGAACGACGTGAACCTACCGACACGACTGATTTGAGATCAGTACACAAAAGCGTGAGGCACGGTTATGATTGACACGCTTCAGACGAACCCGGTGCCGCATGTCGCATTGGCTGCCTAGTTCCACCAATAGGAAGACGCGGCGTTATAGTTATTGTATCCGGGCCAATCAGAGCGAAGAAAAGGGGCGGGAACGCAGCGAGTGGGTAGCAACAGTTGCCCGGGTGAGGACGAAGCGCCATAGCCACGGTAGTCGTGGTGACAAGAACCCAGCAACGAGAATCAACAACAACAACAACCCGATTCATTGACAAAAAGCGTATTAAATCCAAAGTACCGCTGGAAAAGTCACTCGGAATAAGAGGTGATTCCGTTTTTTATATTTCATATGAAGTCTCACTGTGTGGAAAACAGAAACAGGTGCGAGGATGATGGTATGTTTAGCGTCTATCGATGTCCAATAATCATTATCGGTGAGCGGGATTGCTAAGCGATCGTGTCCAGCGCTAGACAGACGCGTCTCTCTAAGGATAGACATTATTACCCGCAGCCTCAGCCAAAGCTGCTCGTTGTTATGACGATATACTTAGATAGGTTGTACAAAATGGCGGGTGTTGTTTGCAATAATACGTGAGTCTCCATACACATTGCTGGATAGCCACCCATCCATAGCGCTCGGCTAGCGTTGCTATGGAGCCAGGTGTTATAAACGCTGTTGGCATAGTTACACCGACGACCACGTTGACAAACCCGCCGTTATTGCTGGATAAACCAGATGCTCTTCTGCTCTTCACCTTTACTGACCACTCGATGCCTATTGGATATGAAACCATATGTAATATAATGTGGCGAAATAGCATTCGTGTCAGTCAGTGCATTGTAAATAAGATGCAAAGCAGCATATCTGACTGCGCAGGTACTGGGTCGAAATGTTTGCACGACCACGAGTAGATTCTTTTGTGAGGTATATATACTGTGTTACTTTGTGTGTTTAGTTTATGAATATACTAACCAGGTTCAAATGGTTTATTTATTGACGTTTCTATTGGTTAAAATATGCCTAATGGGTGCATACATGCCAATACCTGCATTTTTTGTTTTTATTATTATGTATCTTATTATATACTAGATCATTATGTCTTTATTATAATTATTATGATATTATAGAAATATTTGCATTTATGCATTCAGGTGGTGGATGAGGAGATCCCCCTCACAATGTAAAGCGCTTTGAGTGCTTAGAAAAGGGCTATAGAAATGTAATGAATTATTATCATAATTATGTAAGGGCGTTTTTTGTTTATAAGAACCAAGTGATGCATAACAAAACAAGTGATAATAATTCATAAGGTAAGGTTATAAGAAAACAAAAGAAGCAAGATGTATACAGGGTTGATTTGATTTGATTATAGCATAATTCAATCATAAATTTGCCGGATTAGAGTAACAGTAATGAAGTAAATTAGTACAGACACTTGAAATTTGACATTGATATTGATATTGATTTTTTATTGACATTGATATTTGTGACCCTGGACCAAATGTAGCAATAGCCAATAATACATTGTATGGGTAAAAAATTCTTGATTTTTCTTTTATGCCAAAAATCAGTAGGATATTAAGTAAAGATCATGTTTTAAGAAGATATTATGTAAATATATCAAAACTTCATTTTTGATTGGTAATATGCATTGCTAAGAACTTCATTCGGACAAATTTAAAGGCAATTTTCTCAATATTTTGAATTTTTTTGCACCCTTCAGGTTGTATCTCAGCCAAATATTGTCCTATCCTAACAAACATATACCAGTGGAAAGCTTATTTATTCAGATTTCAGATGATGTATAATTCTCAGTTTAAAAAAAAAAAAGACCCTTATGACTGGTTTTGTGGTCCAGGGTCACATTTAAGGTTTTACTAACAATGTGATTGGATTTTTAAATATCTAAGACACTATTTTTTTTTTAGAGAAATGCACCTTATAATTTTTATTTTTTTGTGTCCAAGTCCCACTTTGTGTTCTTGACAATGGTGTGTGCCCTCATTCATTTGCAAGCAGTGATCAGGTTACTGGTAATAGGACACCAAACGCTCTGCCCTAACCTTCCCTCCTTTTCTTTTTGCTGGCCCAACAATGGTTGTAGTCTTTAGGGCTTTCCCGAAACCATATGGTTGTGCCAAGGTGGTGATTAGTGATAATAATAAAAACTCAACTAACTTGCTACACCTAGCAAATGATGAAATGTTTGCACGGCTCTCTGAAATGCTTGATTCTGACTGGTCATTTGCGTCATTGGACTGGAGGTCTAATATTCCCCAGTAATGACTTCTGTCAATAGCAATGCTGAATAACAGACTGCTCATCCGGTTATCTGAGGCCAGAGCTTCTTCCATGTCTCTCGTATCACACTGCTAACTCACTCTCTCTTGATTTTTACAAATGCAGCTGGTACCATCTTGAGTCTCACTTATCGACTGTATTGAAACTGAATTTGGAGAACTGTATTATTAGCAATATTGTTGTCAGGACTAATGGATTACGACAATAAACATAAGATTTTAAAACTTTTTCAACTCAAATCATTGTTTCATTTAACGTAATTATTTATTTGGTGAAAATCTGTGTAATAATTGGTTTGACTGTACATTATCACTTAAAATGTTCATCTTGTTTAAACTTGTTTGCTTGACTTGATAATATACATTCAGCCAGTTGTTATCACAGAATAAACCCCTGAAACGATGATCAGGACCCTGACGTGAAAATTATGCCTTACTTATTGATTTACATTAAAGGCACCTATTGCCCTAGCAATACACCAAAATTCACCATGTCCAATCATAAAACTGCATTTAAATGTAGTTTTCTATTTTCTTTTGTTTGTTATATTGTGTATATATATCATGTGAATCCGTGATTAATTTCTCCTTTCATTGCATTCAGTCCAATGGCAACTCCAGCGTATGTGAGGGAGCTGCAGCAGACCTCCCAGCCTCAGGGGGGCGCTGTGACTCCCACATCAGGCCAGGCTGCTACCGTGACTGCAGCTCCCCAACAATTCCTGGCAGAACTTCAGACTACAGGGGCCACGCCTTCAGCGGCCCCGCCCACCGGCCAGACCACGCCCCCTCCCTCACAAGCACAGAAGAGCCAGGCAATCGCCCAGGCACCGCCCGCACAAGCCCCGCCCACTCAGACTCAATACGTCACAGCTGAGATTCAGAGCTCACCTACGCAGTCCAGCAGTCAGAATACACCACAGTACATTGTTGTCACAGTTACAGGTAAGAGTTCATAAACATTTTACCTCAACCTAAGAATGAATGACATGCTATAGTCTCTGCTCAGCTACCAACTCCAAGGTCATGAGTTTGATTCTCAGAAAGATGTGTACCTTGAATGCAAAGCAGGTCACGTTGGATAAAACATCTGTGAAATATTAATACACCTCTTTTTCTCCATTTTTCCTTCCTATAGAGGGTTCTCTTCATTCCAGTGACTCTGTATCAGATTCTAGTCCTCCTGCTGCTGTAGTCCAGACTGGAGTTCCTACACAGGTGGTGCAGCAGGTGCAGACCGCCCAACAGGTAACACTAACCCTAAACCCTAACCCTGTGCGCCCAAATACACAGAAAAGCCACCTGCACCAACACCACTCACCTAAACAAGCACAACTTTAGATTGCACTGCAATAGCATCAAGGGTTAAATCAAGAAATAATTGAACATATGCACTACTCTTATATTCAGCACGGATGCACTTAATTGATCAAAAGTGACATAATTACTGTTTAAAATATATTCAAATAGAAAACAGTTCTTTCGAATTGTAATAATATTTCACGATATAACCTTGGTGAACAAAAGACACGTCCAAATCTAAACTTTTGAACAGTAGTGTAGATAGATATACAGACTGACACAAATCTATAGAAACCCTTTGGAATTATATGGCTTCTCAAAATGTGATTTGATCAAATTCAAGGTCATGATAACAAAATATGCAATAAGCGATCAAGGTCATGTCTTTAAGTATGTGAATGTTTAAAAAGCACTTAGTTAAAATGACTTAAAGTGTTCAAATGAATGCATAATAATTCAGGTATTTTTGACCTGTCTTATAATATATTAAAATACAAAATGTGAAAATACAGAAACTTTCTTTCATACTAAGTGCTTTTTTTTTTTTTTTTTTTTTTTTTTTACTTCAGTATGGTCTAATTAAATTAGATTTCATCAGATCAGAAGAAGTGTTGTTGAAGCTTAGAAAACTGAGAGAGGATTTTTAAACACCTGGGCCTCAGTCAGTCCACAGATGGAGGAAATTCAGCACTGCTTATTGTTTGAGTTTTGTAGAACAGCAGTTCTAAGAAAAAGGCTTGCCCTGCAGTCCTCAAACGCATGAGACATGATGATTGAGGGATTGTGCTATTGTCTACATCACGAATACCCTGAACAGCACTAGTGGGAGGTAACCACAGAGGAAACCACTGCTCTCAAAAAACATAAATGTGTTAAAGACAAATTGGTAGTTTAACAGTTCTGCTGGAATGTCCAAAAGATTCTGGTAAATATACACAGAGCTAGATAACATTTTCTACAGGTTATAAACTGTACATCACTGGGTGAGCAACTGTATGTCCAGGTTTACTAATGCAGACCATCACGCAAAGCCATATATACACACATATGTGCATTTTTCTTAGATTTAAATATAAGATTTAAATGAATGTTCCTGTTTATTCATCACAAAAGCTTCAATTGCAAATGCATTACTGTAATAATTGCTTTTATAAACTGTAAGTCATACACTACTGTTTAAAAGTTTGGGGTTAGTAAGTTTTTTTTAATTTTTTAATTTTTTTTAAAGGAAATTAATTTATTCAGTAAGGATGCATTAAATTAATTAAAAGTGACCATAAAGGGCATGTATAATATTATAAAAGATTTCTATTTCAAATAAATGCTGTTCTTTTGAGCTTTCTATTCATCAAAGAATCTTGAAGAAATCATATTACATTTTCCACAAAAATGGAACTGAAAATTAAGTTTTGTCATCACAGGAATAGATTACAATTTAATATATATTAAATAGAAAACATTTTTTAAATTGTAATAATATTTCAAAAATATTACAGTTTTTACTGTATTTTTGGTCAAATAAATGCGGTCTTGATGAGCATAAGAGACTTAAAAACATAAAGGCCCTGTCCCAAATGGAACACTTCATGTGCACTTTCGGTCTTGCAGACTTACAATGGCCACCGCGTGCGCGTGTCCGTTAAGTCCACGAGACCGTAGGGTGTCCCAATCGTCATTTTAGCGTTCAAAAGGGTGCTCACGAGTGCCCCCTTTGCGGCCGTTATGCGCCCTCGATCCGCACTTCTGCCGAGCCCGCACTGGGGCGAGCTCCGCAGCAGACTTCTACCCGACAGTCAAAGCGGCATTACGTCACGAAAGTGCGGACTCAGAGGAAGACCGTGAGGGTTTAGGGTGCCATTTGGGACAGGGCCAAAGTCTTATCGACAGAATGTAGTATACCTAAAACATACTTAAAGGTTCATTTAGTCTTATTGTGTTTGTGTTTTGGCTAGGAAGTTTACATTCACCAATAGCATTATAGAAGTACACTATTCACAGTAAGCTGCAGTTTATTTATCCATAAGGGGAAGGTTCTGAAAACAGGAGCGTTACTGAGGTAAAGCGAGTGGTATTCAGGTTAACGTGATCATCTTTGCCCCAAATAAATTTTATTAGGCCACTGATATGACTGGAGTCTTTATCTTATTTTAAACAAAAGTACTATTCATTTCTTCAGAGGTAAAGCTTTTTAATGAGAAAAAAAAAATACTAAGTTGAATGTCTGAGAAGCTTCTTTCTGTAATTTCCTTCATTCTGTGAAAGTACATACACGCAAACAAAGCGTTAGAGCTGTAAACCATGGCCCAGTTTAGATAAATTAGATTGTGGTTTGCCATTCTCACAGTAGCTTTTTTCAGCAAGCTAATGTTTTTTATTTTTCCCTGTAATCTATTAACAGAGGTCAGTAGTTCAAGCCACATCTCAGACAACGAAAACAGAGCCTGGCACCCAGCTGAATGTCACCAGCCTACAATCGGTGCACCTGACACAGGAGGTGAGCTCTCTTACTCATATAAATGTGTGTTATTATGTCAGTCAAGTCTGCCTTTGATGTCCAAGTTCTCTCTCTTTAAAATGCATTTTATGTGACTCACATTTCATTTTCGAATGTTCACAATCATGTCATCTTAAATGTATTGCATTAAAGGAATAGTTCATCTAGAAAAAGTGGCTTAACTATTCCTTTAATGCAAAATTCAGTAAGCTTACAGTCGTCTAACCCTTTGACGGCTGCTTTCAGAACTCTTTTCTCAAACAGAGAGGAAGTGATGCACAGAGAGAGAGTGAAGTGAAGAGACAGAGACAGATAGAAAACTGGTTGGAGCGTAGGCCAGCATTAGTACTACTAGAGAAAAGCACTAACCCGTTTGGAGACAGTTTATCCTATGCATCTGTCAGTGGAGGTTTGCTGGATTGCTCATCCTGTTTCCCCCCGTCTCTGCCTGTTGCCTATTCACCCGTCACCTTCTCTCTACCCGTCATGTCAGTGGGCTGGGAGACAGACAGGGTCTCCTACACCTTTGCTCCTGTGCCAGATGTGCAGTCTTACCTCTATGAGATGCCCTCAGCCCATAGCGTAGGTGACTTTAGTTAAAACACAATGTTGTATGTATCGCTGTGGTCAGTTAGTGAGAGTGAGTTGATTGTGTTAGATTTAGTGTAGTGATTTCCAACCAAAGATAAAAATATGTAATACACACAATATTGTTCAAAAGTCTGGGGTTGGTAAGATTTTTAATGTTTTTGAAAGAAGTCTCTTTATGCTAATCAAGGCTGAATTTATTTGATTAAAAATACAGTATAAACAGTAATATTGCGAAATATTATTACTGTTTAAAATAACTGTTTTCTATTTTAATATATTTTAAAATATAAATTATTTTTGTGATGAAAAAGCTGAATTTTCAGCAGCCGTTACTCCAGGCTTTATTATCACATGATCCTTTAGAAATCATTCTAATATGCTGATTTGCATTTCTTATTATCGTCAATGTTGAAAACGGTTGCTTATGTGGAAACAGTGATACTTTTTTTCAGGATACATTTTTTCTTTTTCTTTTCATTGAAAGCTCAAAAGAACAGCATTTAGCATTTATTTAAACATTATAAATGTCTTTGCTGTCACTTTGATCAATTTAATGCACCCTTGCAGAATAAAAGTATTATTTAATAAAAAAAAAAAGAATAGAAATTGTACTGACCCCAAACTTTAGTATGGTAGTCTAGTAGATATACATAATATATAAATATTAAAATAAATATATATATTTTTAATTTAACATGTTTTTAAAATAAAGATTAACTGAAAAAAGATTTAAAAAGATTAAACATTTGTTTATATTATTTTTTTATTATTAATTTTATATTATCAGTAATATATTTTATATTAAAAAGTTAAATAACTTCAATAAAAGCTAAATAAAATAAACCTAATAAACTCTATTTTCACAAACTATTTTCATCCCATCAAATACACTATATTGCCAAAAGTATTGGGTCGCCCCCTTCTAATGAACAGGTTTGACTACTTTAGTAATTTCTATGAGTACAAATCTTAATGTAGCCCCAAGGCAGCACATGCAATTGTGCCTAACAACGCCCCTGCACACGATGTCCTAACTACACGACGACGCGCGACACGATAAAAGGTATCTTTTCCATGTTGATCAGAGTTTTTGTCCTAACTAGCGCCGACGGCGACAACGCATTTCTAATTTAGAAACGGTTTCTATTTCTGCTGACGTCGCGGCTTGAACAACAACATACAAACGTGACATTGATAATCTCAGGTACTGATTATGTGCTTTATTCAGGTTAAACGTGTCTAATATGATTTGAATATCATTCTGCGTGACCGTTATGTGCCCACACAAGCAACAGCAGATAGTTTACCTCAGGGGGTCAGTTCTTGGTATCGCTAACTCAGTTAGCTGGATTTGATTGTTGCTGATTTCGCTTGATCTTGGATCATTAGGTTCTTCGAAGCTCGTCCCGGACTTGCTGTCATAGCAACAGGTCCATAAGCTTAAACCTGCTCAGGAGCAGGTTTATTTCATGTAAACAGGATTAGATTGCATCTTTTTAAGCAGAATTCATACTTAAAATCTGTCCCAGCCACTGCTACTTTATTACAAGAGTACCCTACTGGTCCAGAGACAATAATTTAAAATAATAATAATTTAAAAATTAATTTGAAAATAATGCTGTGTAGTCTATAATACTATAGACACAGCCAGTTATACTGTTATAAAGATTTATTAGTGATGAAATAATTACTTTATAATTGTATTGGAGTCTTACATACATGCTATACAGTTCATTTGAGCAATGCATTAATTTGAGTGGTAACATATTATTGGAGTGGCTTGATGGAGCGCAGGAGATGCAGATAACTTGATCTCTAAGAAACTTTAATTAATGCTGTCACATAAGAAATATGCTTCAAAGATAAAATTAAATGAATTGCTAATTACAACATTGAAATAAAAATGTAAAGCCTGTACCAACACTAGAAGTCATGAATATAAATAATTGAGAATCATGTAAAAAAAAAAAAAATTACAAATAAATTAAAAACAGTGCACATTTCATTTATCAATTATAACATTTATGTAGTTTTGTTCGCTTGGCTGTTTCCTTATAAAGGTCCAGAAATGTGTCAAGTTTTTCGACAGGTGTCTTTTTAAATTATACGATGTCATTACATTGCTGTCTTGCCGCCAGCCAATCGCTGTATTGCTGATCATGGTTTCGAGTGTCGATACATCTGCCTTTTTAAAACCAACCACTCAGATAACTCAATCCAGCCATACTAATCATCAACAACAGGTGCGTTCGAAGAACCGAATTAGCCAGATCCTGATTAGTGCGATGATATCATCTTGGATGTGTGATTTGATCTCGGATGTAATAAGCGACGTACGAAGAACGGACCCCTGATCTTGTAAATAAGATGTACGTTAAAACTGCGAACTCAGTGCGAACCAACAAGCGTATTCCATGACAAAGATGGTCTCAGTCACTCAGTATGTACTATTAATAATTTTAAAAAGGTTTAATATTTGTGAATTAGATTATAAACATATCCATTTCGTTGCGAGTGCAGTGCGCTTGCCCACACGCTTCTGATTGGCTGTGATATTTGATTGATTCTGTCGCGTCGTGCTGTCGCGTCGCGTGTAGTGTGGACAGCCAAACTGCGTTTCGCTGGAATCCTGTCGCGTCGCGTGTAGTTAGGACACGGTGTTAGCTGTTATAAATTCACTGTAAACCACGGCTTCACGGGGCTTATTGCTTTTATAAAACGGTTATTCCATATACTCAAATATTTATTGAGCAGCAATATGCTGAGTAATGATGCTGAAAATTCAGCTTTGCATCACAGGAATACATTACAATTTAATATATATTGAACGGTTATTAAAAATTATAATAATGTTTTATAATATTACTGGGTTATTGTATTTTTTTTATTAAATACATGAACGCATGAGAGACTTCTTTCAAAAACGTTAACAAATCTTACCGAACCCATTTTAACATGGTTTTTTGTTTCTCTAATATCCTTCAGAAAACAAGACAATATAAAATATTAAGTTCTTTATTATTAATGTAAAAAAAAAAAAAAATAGATATGAAATATTAAAATAGTACTTATTAAAAAGGTTCTTGTGCTTAAATATGTTAATAATAGTTTTAACACATGATTTGAAAAGTTTTAAATGTAAGGTTACATATCAAAAGATTTAAATATGGAACAAGAATTTTATTTGCAAAGTCTGAAAATACCAAGGTAGTAAAACTTGTTCAAATTGAATACTATTCTGAATCCTAAAGGCCCCGATATACTTCAAACGAAGTTCATTTTCGTTCTTCGTTTGGGGGCAAAAAGAAGTTCAAAAAGGCAGAGTGACGGTATACTGTTTTTGAACATTCCGACACCCCCACGCTGCTGGAGGCGGGCTGTAAATTAATGTAAACGTGTGTCAAGACGCTCGCGCGTATGCCCTTAACACAACAACGATGCAATGAAGGTATATCTAGGTCTTTTATTAAACTGGATAAATTATTACACGTTTTTATATTTTATGTGGTGTCATGATTTGATAAAAACAAAGGTTTCTTATTGTATGTTCTTTTGTCATTTCATTTATTGTATACCTTTTAAATTCGCTTATTGAAAGAACAGCAACAGCAGCAGCAGCAGTAGCAGTATGGTGTAACATTTATTTGAAACACATGTATTTGGTAATTGCTACATTATATCTTTACTCTTTCGTTTCATTCTTTTCATGGCTTTGGAAAACTTGCATCTGATGTTTCTCTACGTCGCTTCGGGATCGTCGACACCAAGCTTCGTTGCAATTTCTTTCTAGGAATTAAATGCTTTCTCTGAATCTTTAAAGTCTATCCGCGAGCGATTGAACAGGTGCGGATATATTTGTGGCAGCTCAGCTATTCAACACAGTGTATTTATGTTGCTAGTGACTTGGAGATGTTGTTCTCCTGGCTGACTTCCGTTGAATGAGAAACGAACCGGGAAAAAAAAATTGCGTGTCAAAGAAGGCGGAGTTCCCGAACCCGCCCACCGATTGCGTAATCGCCACGGACCAATGGTAGCTCAAAGGTGTTTCGAAGCCAAAACGAACTCCCCCAGAGAGTTCGCTTTGGTGGGCTATATCGAACTGCCAAAACAAATCGTTTCGGCCTGATTTTGTTCGAAATGACGTCATATCAGTTCGTTCTTCGATTTCGTTTGAAGTATATCGGGGCCTTAACCCTCTTCATTTTCTCCCAGTCGTTCCAGCAGTTTCCCGTACACAGAGACCCCTCTGTACACCCAGACCACTGCTGGACAGTACTATGAGACCACCCCTGCCTCTGGTTCTGAGGCCACGTCCCCCGGCACCCCTCTCACCGTCTCCGTGACCACAGGATCCCCTGGGGTATCCATGTTTGTGGCGGGGACGGGGCAGATCGTGGCCAATCCCACCACGGCGGCAGGGGGCGGAGTCACAGCTGTAGTGGCAGCCACTGGGACGGCGTCGAACGGTTCTGGAGACTCCGGAGGCGAGGCTAACGGTAGCAGCGGGAGCTACGTGATTCAGGGCGGCTACATGCTGGCCGGCAGCGGGACCGGCAGCAGCGGAAATGGTCACGGTTATCCGCACCCCACTCGTGCCTCTCCAGCCACCGTGAGTATAAACGAAGGCGAGGACAATAGCGTGCCGTCGGCAGACAAAAAGGTATGACGACAGCAGGGGCGGGGCTTAATCGTCACTCATTGCCACTCACAGATTCCCCCCACCCAAATGAATTTAAACGCATGGTGATCTCATTGCTCCGTCCCACATGCCAGAGAGCACAGTGATACTTCCAAGTCCAAATTTATTTCATTTTCCGTTTTATTCCATGAAGAAAAAAGTCATCAGGAACAGCATGCCATTTCAATGACGACACATGTCCGGTTGACATGTAGCTTGTCAGTGGTGCTTGCTAAGGCTTTCACTGTGCTGTCGTATTCATTGCTGAAAACATTCAAATTCAGTCATAACCATATTCATAATATCCATGAGAGACAGATGGCCTTGTGTTCAACATGTTCCTATATGCAGCAGCTTTCCAGTTTTGCTGCACATTCTGTTACAAAATTCTTTTAGTTAAGAATTGAGGCATTTTTTCGATTTATCGTTTCATTGCATACTCATCTTGTATGCCACGGCACGCAGAAACAGTCGTCGAGAGGCATACAGAGCTGTGCAAATGTGTTTGCCCCTGTCTGGTTTTCTGTATTTTTGCATGTATAGACACTGAATGTCATCAGATTTACAACCAAAACATGGGGATGCATACCATTCAAGAGTCTGTAAAATTATGTTATGTTATGTTTTTTTTTTTTTAATACTAGAAATGTAGTTATTAAATTAATAGAAATTAATCATTTTATTCAGCACGGATGCATTAAATTGATAAAAAGTAGCAGTAAAATGTTACAAAAGATTTCAGTTTCACATAAAACTATTTTCTATTCATCGAAAAATCCTGAAAAAAATCTTCAAATAGAAAATATTTATTTTAAATTGTAATATTACAATATTACTCTTTTTACTGTATTTACAATCAAATAAATGTAGCCTTACTGAGCATAAGAGACTTCTTTCAAAAACATGAAAAAATCTGGCCCCAAAACTGTTGACTGTTGGTATGTGATTTTTCCGCAAAAACAAACAAACACTTTGTCGTCAAATCTACCGAACAGTTCTGCTTTTGATTCATCTGTTGGCACACTACTTCACACTTGAATCATTGTACAACTGAAACCTTGAAATCCAAAGAAATGAAAGACCAGAATCGTTGTTCCTCTTTTACCAACAGACTATATGCTAATTCAATCTACATACAATAAAAAATCAAATAAAACGTGCACAAACTCAGAAATTTAGACAAAAGACTTATTCACAGCACTGTATGCTTTCATGAAGCTGTCAGAACAACAATATTCATATGTAAAGACATTTCTAAATAATGCCATTTGTTGCACAATCGAGGACATTGTATTCATTTAAAGTCAACATGAATTTAAATTTCAGGTCTGAAACATCTACTTCTTATCATCCAGTCAATTCATGATAATAAAATCAAGCCCCGGCCAAATTTGTTTTCCACTTGAATATTTGTTGCACTTCAAAATGAACTAAAATGGAGTTAGTGAATGTAGTTCAATGTTGACTTTAAAATGAATTACACTATGCATGAGTGTGTAATTACAGTGTACCTACATGTGCGATGTCTGCATGCAAAAGAATATGCACGGGTTTGCATTTGGTTGTTTGTGTGTTGTCTGTCTTAGGACATCTTTTAGCCTGGGCTCTCTGTCTGAGTGTGTGTGTGGCTGTGTGTGTGTCTTATCCCGGCAGCTGTCCTCTGGCCCTCAGGTGCAGTGGTTGTTGGATAATTATGAGACAGCGGAAGGGGTGAGTTTGCCGCGATCTACTCTCTACTGCCACTACCTGCTGCACTGTCAGGAGCAAAAGCTGGAACCCGTCAACGCAGCGTCCTTTGGAAAACTCATCCGCTCGGTGTTCATGGGGTTGAGGACCAGACGCCTGGGCACACGGTGAGAGAAATCAGGTCACATGAAATGTACTTTTATTTTAGTGAATCAATTCATTCAGAGAATTTGCCCCCCCCCCCCCCCCCAAAAAAAAACCTAAAATGAAATGAATTTAAGCACTATTTTTACCTAAGTAAAGTAGATTGTCAGATGTTTCATTGATTATATGTTCAAATCAGATCGAATGAATCAATTAAAAATGTTGGTTCATAAGAATGGTTCACTCACAAAAGTCACACTAAATTAATATGGTAATATATACGTTACCGTTCAAAAGTTTGGGTTCAGTAAGACTTTTTTAAAAAGAAATTTATACTTTTTTTCAGAAAGGAGTTGATCAAAAGTGACAGTAAAAACAGTTATAACACATTTCTATTTTAAATAAATGTTTTTTTAAAATAACTTTATATTCCAAAGAATCCTAAAAAAAGTATCATGGTTTCCAAAAAAAAAAAAAAGAATAAACAGAAATAATGCCTTCCAAAATAATACTGTTTGTTCCTGAGCAGCACATTAGAATGATTTCTGAAGGATCTGGACACTGACTGAAGCCTGGAGTAATGATATTGAAAATACACACACACACACACACACACACACACAGACATACATGCATGCATACATACATACATACACACACACATATACATATATATATATATATATATACAGTCATGGTCAAAAATATCGGCACCCTTGGTAAATATGATCAAAGAAGGCTGTGAAAATTAATCTGCATTGTTAATCCTTTTGATCTTTTATTTAAAAATTCACAAAAATCTAACCTTCTTTGATCTAGTCTAGTCTTCTTTGATCATATTTACCAAGGGTGCCGATATTTTTGGCCATGACTGTGTGTGTGTGTGTGTATATATATATATATATATATATATATATATATAATATATTAAATTATATTGTATTTAAGTATTGCATTTAAATAAATTTTATTATATTATTGTTTTTCAAGTGTAGTTTTGATCAAATAAATGCAGCCTTGGTGAGAATAAGAAACATTTAAAAAATCTTTAAAAAAATCTACTGACTCCAAACTTTTGAATGGTGATGTGTTTGAGAGTCACGCATTTATGCGCATACGTGGTTAGAAGCCTCCATGATCCTCTGGTTCAGGTCACGCAGGTGCACTGAAGCTTTGGTGTGTTTGTTGCAGAGGGAATTCCAAATATCACTACTATGGCCTGCGGATCAAAGCGAGCTCATCTCTGCTCCGTCTGATGGAGGACCAGCAACACCTGGCCATGAGGCAGCAGCCCTTCTCCCAGAAACAGAGGTAAACACACGTGCTCTCTTTCATATCTTGCTATCAGTCTCTCTGGTTCCTGTGTTTCTCAGTCTGGTTCTGTCTCCCTGAAGGCTGAAGCCGGTACAGAAGGTGGAGGGAATCACTAACGGAATGTCGTCAGGATCCGGACAGCAACAGCAGCAGCAGCAGAGCTCGGGTCTGTCGGACATCAGCACCCAGGTCCAGCAGTACCAGCAGTTTCTAGGTGAGTCAGTGTGAACTTTTAATGTCAAAAGTGTAACCTGAAATGCATGCAAAAGCGGTGCCAATCCCACTTCTAAATTACAAATGTGAAAAGTACCTTTACCTGGGGTTTAATGTGGCGTTTCGAATGACCATAACCCGGGGTTAAACGTGTGAAAAGCCCTCAATTGGATTTTTACAGCAAATCATTATATGGTAGCTGTTATCATTGATGTTTAGATGCTTCCCGAGCTCTCCCGGAATTCCCTGATGTTGACCTGCAGGGTAGAGCTTTACCAGAGGGCATTGAGCTGGAACATCTTAAAAGCTTTCAGTTGCTCTACAGAGAACACTGCGAAGTGAGTCTTCTCTCTTCTTCTCTGTTTGAAACCAGAGATTGACTGTCGGCATCACAATGAATATCTGTGTAGAAACTAAATATCTTTTTAAGTTGATTTTTACTGATGTTGTGTTTTTCTTCAGGCCATTCTGGATGTGATGGTCAACCTTCAGTTCCCTTTGGTGGAGACTCTTTGGAAAACGTTTTGGAGGTTCAGTGAAAGTCAGGCAGGAGACTCAGCAACACTAGCTGTGTAAGTTTGCTTCTCAGCGCAACAAAATCCAACACTACATGTCGAGGTTTTTCCATTTTTTCCATTTGAAATTTTCTGGATTCTGTTTGTTTTCCATTTAAGGTATTCCCAGACTCTGTTTTAAAGTTTAAATGAAATTTTATTCATCAAAAAGCATGTCTAATTAATTGAAATCATGAAATGTACAATATTAAAGAGAAATTTATTAAAAGTTTAACAAAAACACATTTTTAAGGCCCTAAATATCTTTTATTTTTTCCTCTGATTCAGTTTTATTTTTACAAAACTCTGTTTTCAGTAAATTTTTCAGTATTCTATTTTAATGGTTTCATTAAATATTAATAATCAAAAGCATCTCTAATTAATTGATTTTATTAAAAAATAATTTATCATTATTGTATTTATTTATTTTTATTTTCACAGAAATACTGTGTTGTGTATTTACATTTTCTGTTAAGTAAATTTTGGCTAAAATGTTCTGGTAAATATTCCTTTAAAAATAATGTTTTAATAATAATTTATTATTAGTAGTAGTAGTAGTAGTAGTACTACGATTACATTAAGTAATATTTACGTCATGGTTATTTCAGGTTAAACTGAACTTTTATTTTGAAGGCCTTTTAGGTTTCTGTTTGTACATGATATGATGATAGTTTTTCTTAAAAGAAACGGTAAAATGCTCATGAAGTGAGATTGTAGAGATTATGTTCATGTACTCATATATTGAGGCGGCAGAGGCTGAAAACACCGCGAGCGTCACAGGCGCTTCAGTATGTGTGTAGTTAACAAAACCGTGCGTCTGCACCATTCATTCACACAGAGACACGCAAAACACGGAGGATTCATATTTAAATTTATTTTTGCGGCTTAATATTCACAGACACTAATCCATATTGTGTTTTGATATAACAGTTCTGACCTACATTTGATATATCCATCCAAAATTTGCCAAATTCTGCGTTATACAGAGTAAATTACGTTTTATGACTGGATTCCACGATTTCGTCCATGTTTTCCGCATTGCGGAAATCATAGGGCCCTACACAATTGACATTAGGTGAACTTCTGATACACTGTAATGTTTAATAATTGAGACCTTTATAACAGTATAGCAGACTACTTACACAAAATGCAGATAAATATCAGTTGTCACTCTAAATCTTCCAATAAGATGATATTTAAACGCCTAGTGTTATGATCAAAGCTCTGTTGTTTTTAGTTTAACATATAATGCACTGCAACATTCCTCAAAAGCCTGATGGATTATATTTGGTACTCACATTGTAACACCATTTTTCTAGAAAATGGTGTGTGGATAATCAAGTAAACCTAAGTCGCTTCAGTCCAGTAAGTGTTCATCTTGTAATATTACTAACAATATGTAAGTTATTCTTATGTTTACTTTATAAAAAAATCAAGATTTCACAGCAAAAAGACATGTGTACCATGCCCTGAAGGTGAATGTTTTTAGAATGAGACTTATAATGTGTAAACTAACAGACAACAGCTTGTAGCTGGTTTTTCATCAGTTGTACACAATCTTGTTCAAAATTTAGAGACCTTATAAATTGGCATATCAGATATGACATAGTTGGCTTTACAGGGTGTTTTTTTTTTTGCTATCTTAGGCATGACGAGTCTGAGAAGAGGCTGCCCAAGTCATGTTTGGTGCTGCTCTGTAAATATGATCCAGTCCTTCGCTGGAGTCGTGACTGCGACAACACACTGTACCAGGGCCTGGTGGAGATGCTCATCCCAGACGTTCTGAGACCTATTCCCAGTGAGTTTCTGCATGTTCTCTCAATACAGATTTACTTTTTAGTATGCAGAAGTATGTGCCAGAGTTGGTGGTGATCCATCAGGTGAGTCACATTTTGCCAGTAGTGGCCTATTTTTACTCACATTGACATTCGCCAATTTGGATGTGGGTCGACATTCAGGCTGCTGGGGCACCAATTACGGGCAAATCGTCCACTGCCACACAACATCATATATTTTGCTGAAGTATCTTAATTCTTTCTCCAGGTGCCTTAACGCAAGCCATCCGAAACTTTGCGAAAAGTCTTGAGAGCTGGCTGACTAATGCCATGATGAACATACCTGAAGAGATGGTTCGTGTGAAGGTCAGTGATCGCAACAAATTATTAACATTTAGTAACGAATAGCTCACCCAAAAATGAAAGTTTCCTGAAAATGTGCTCTCCCTCAGAACATCCAAGATGTAGATGAGTTTGTTTCTTCTTCAGAACAGATTTGGAGAAATGTATCATTACATCACTTGCTTACCAATGGATCCTCTGCAGTGAATGGGTGCCATCAGAATGAGAGCTCAAACAGCTGATTTTGCACAACTCAGCGGTTTCCGCAAAAATATTAACCTGCATAGCTGTTTATTGAACAACAAATCAATGTACAGGTAGAAGAAGGATCATGTGACACTAAAGACTGGAGTAATGATGCTGAAAATTCAGCTTTGCCATCACAGGAATAAATTACATTTGAAAAATAACAAAATTATTCATAAAAAAAGAAATCTTACTACCCTAAACTTTTGAACGGTAGTGTATATTTTACTTTTTTACAATATATTTGCATCATATCAGCCACCTTTCACTCTGGTATTTCCTACATTAGTCAACCACTAGAGTCAATACCACAAAACTTCTGTTTTATGAATGACTAATGACAGTTACTGCTGACAGAAAGATAAAATAGTGTGCTTGTGACACATAGTCAGAAATGTAGTACTAAACTAGGGGGTTTAAAAGTGTTTGAAGACTTAAAAACTTTCCCTAATGAATTTCGTTTGGGCAAATGCAAAGGTCACATCATCTGCATTAAAGTGATAGTTCACCCAAAAATGAAAATTTGATGTTTATCTGCTTACCCCCAAGCCATCCAAGATAGGTGACTTTGTTTCTTCAGTAGAACACAAATTAATATTTTTAACTCAAACCGTTGCAGACTGTCAGTCATATAATGGCAGTCAATGGGATCCACGGCTTTGAGAGTAAAAAAAAACATACACAGACAAAACCAAATTAAACACTGCGGCTCGTGACGATACATTGTGGTCTTAAGACACGAAACGATCGGTCTGTGCAAGAAACTGAACAGTATTTATATCATTTTTTGGGTTCACAACAGCCGGCGTGTGACACGCCAACGTGCTCTGGCATAGTAGACGCATGCGCGGAAGTGATCTGTCGCACGTATACGTCACTCATTGTTTACACCGTCACATGCCGGCTGTTGTGAACGCGCTCAGGACAGTTGGACATTGCAGTGGATCAGAGGTAAAAAATGATATTAATACTGTTCAGTTTCTTGCACAGACCGATCATTTCGTGTCTTGAGACCTCAATGTATCGTCACGAGCCGCAGGGTTTAAATTTGGTTTTGTCTGTGTATGTTTTTTTGACTCTCAAAACCGTTGGTCCCATTGACTGCCATTATATGACTGACAGATTGCGACGGTTTTAGTTAAAAATCTTCATTTGTGTTCTACTGAAGAAACAAAGTCACCTACATCTTGCATGTCCTGGGGGTAAGCAGATAAACATCAAATTTTCATTTTTGGGTGAACTATCACTTGAAGACATTTCCTTTTTTAAAATAATCTTTAATAGCAAAACAAAATCCCTAAATACTACAATACATTAAATATTAGATAAATACATTTTAGAATATTAAAGGGGTCATGACATGGATTTTTGAAATTATTTTAATATGTTCCTTGATGTTTGGACAAAAAAAAAAAAAAATTGTTCAAAAATGATTATTTTCAACCCTCATTCTGACCCTCTGTCTAAGAACGACCTGTTTTAAGGGGGCGGGTGCTTTAAGGCTTCTCAGTAATCGGCCACAGTTATAATTGGCTAGCGTCACTGCATAGGAAACAGTATCAAAGCCCTCTCGCTATGCATGTGTTTTGACAACATAATCAAAATAAAACGGTCATTTCCAGACACTAAAAATAAACTATCCACTTGTTCTTTACGCTGGGATCCTTCTGATATCTGTACAAAGACGCAAAAGAGCTTTTTAAACCAAACGCGTCAAAGCGAACGTTCTTTCACTCCATTTGTCCTGACGACAGACTCGAGAGTGTGGACTGTGTCAAAGCAAACGCGCATCTGTATACTGTATCCAGTGTTGACAAGATTGCGGCAGTGATTGTAATTTCTATTTGCTTTTGACGCGACGCGGCACTCGCATTCAGTGAAATCAAGTGTCAGCCGTTAAGCTAGTTAATGCCAGTGGGCGGGGCCTATGGTGAGATGGAGACTATTCGTCGATGTCTTGCTCTGGAGGCGGTGCTTATGCAAATGTTTGTTCCCCTGTGACGTCACCTTGCACCTCAGATCCAAACGAGCCATTTTTGGAGCTTGATTAAATACAGGTTTTGTTTATAATGAGGAGGAGGTGTTAAGCTATGAAACTTGCAGAATGTTTTAATGGTACAAAGACCTCTTCTTATATGCCAAAAGGCATATTGATTTCTCCTTCTTATTGCTTCCTTTCTCTGTGAATTGGTCTTTGTTTAGGTGACATCTGCAAGTGCGTTTGCTCAGACCCTGCGCAGGTACACCTCTCTAAACCACCTGGCCCAAGCAGCTCGTGCCGTACTGCAAAATACGGCACAGATCAACCAGATGCTCAGCGACCTCAACAGAGTGGATTTTGCCAATGTGCAGGTGTGTGTGACTGGACAAATCCCTCGCGTACCCAGTCAGATGAAAGCTCTAGTTCAGCCCTCGTAAAAACAGTCTTCAGCCTCAAATCTGTCACCATCTGAGATGAACTCACTTTTTGGCATGCAAGTAGGTGTTTGTGGTCTGTCTAGCTGTCAGGGAAACGGAAACACTAGTGCGTGTTTAGCATAACATGCAATTTGTTTCCTTAAAAGTCGTTTAAAAAGGGTTTATGCTGAGAATGTCAGTAGTCATTTAGTCGATGATTTTATCCAAAGTGACTTACGGTACATGTATTAAAGGGACAGTCCACCCAAAAATGAAAATTCTTTCATCGCTTACTCACCCTCATGTTGTTCAGACCTGTATGATTTTTTTTCTGCACAACATAAAAGAAGATATTTTGAAGAATATTGGTAACCAACCTATTTCTGTTCCCGTTGATTTCCATTGTATGGTCAAAAAAATGAATGAAAATCAATAGAATCTGAAACTGTTCGGTTACCAACATTCTTCAAAATAAGTTTTTTTATGTTCCATAGAAAAAAAGTAAGTCATACAGGTTTGGAACAACATGGGGGGTGAATAATGATAAAATGATTTAGTATTTTTGGCTCGAAAGTTCCTTTTTTTTTTAAAGTTACCAATCCTGGGTAAGGTTTATTAGTTTTTAGATAAACCCTTGTGGGATTCAAAACATTTTTGGTTACAATTTGGTCATAGCTTTAACCGCTAGGCCATACCAAAAAGGGAAATACTAGCCTTTCGAGAAATTTGGAGAGGAATATCGATGTTAGTGACCCCTGCTAAAGGGAATTGAGCCATATCTACAGACCAGGATATCATAAACATATGTGACCCTGGACCACAAAACCAGTCTTAAGTCGCTGGGGTATATTTGTAACAATAGCCAAAAATACATTGTATGGGTCAAAATTATAGATTTTTCTTTTATGCCAAAAATCATTAGGATATTAAGTAAAGATCATGTTCCATAAAGATATTTTGTAAATTTCTTACCATAAATATATCAAAACTTCATTTTTTATTAGTAATATGCATTGCTAAGAACTTCATTTGGACAACTTTAAAGGCGATTTTCTTAATATTTTGATTTTTTTGCACCCTCAGATTCCAGATTTTCAAATAGTTGTATCTCAGCCAACTATTGTCCTATATCCTAACAAACCATACATCAATGGAAAGCTGATTTATTCAGCTTTCAGATGATGCAGAAATCTCAATTTTGAAAAATTGACACTTAAGACTGGTTTTGTGGTCCAGGGTCACATATGGCGTAATGTAAAAATTTAGTTTATTTTCCTGCGTGTTAACCTTTATGTTAACTTCTGGTCATTTTGACCCAGATTTTTTCTTTTTCCAAAAAAATTCTAGTTAATGTTATTGCATTGGTCTAAAACTTACTGACTTTGCTCACACAGGGAACAACTTCCTCTAAAAATTGGATAGTTTTTGTACTTGTCAGATTTTTTTCCCCAACTTGTTACACTTGTGCCTGGCCTACAAAAAATCCTTATGAATTTCTCATTATGCTATATTAATATCTGAGAAATGCACCTCAGTTTTTTTAATTGAACATTGCCACAGTTATCAACAAATAATGCTTTTTTCACTCAGTAACTTGGGTGCTCAGATCAATGAGGCCTAAGACCAATCATTTCCTATAAGAAATACAAAAACCTGTGCTAATTGAAAGAAAACAAGTTGACAAAAAGATTGAATCCAAGAGTTGGTAATAATGAAGCACAAGCAATTTGGAAAAGACTGTTTGGAAGACTCAGCCCAGCACACATGTTAATGGATATTTCGTTTAGTTTGTGTTTGTGAATCCCCATGTGCTTTCTCTTGTAGGAACAGGCCTCCTGGGTGTGCCGGTGTGAGGACCGGGTGGTGCAGCGGCTGGAGCAGGACTTCAAACTGACCCTCCAGCAGCAGAACTCTCTGGAGCAGTGGGCAGCCTGGCTGGATGGTGTGGTCTCGCAGATCTTAAAGCCGTACCAGTCTAGCTCTGCCTTTCCAAAAGCTGCTAAACTCTTCCTGCTGAAATGGAGTTTTTACAGGTGAGCCTTGAAAGGTTGTACCAATTTGGAATTTGGCACATCAGTTCTGTTCTAAATCCTAGATCTACTATCTACAGTTGATGCATAGCACAATATTGAGTTTTTAGTTAATTACAATACAGTTCAAAAGTTTGAGGTTGGATATATTTTTAATGTTGTTGAAATAAATCTCTTATGTTGACCAAGGGTGCATTTATTTGATGGAAAATACAGTTAACAGCTGATGTGAAATATTATTAGAATTTAAAATATAGTTTAAAGTGTAATTTATTCAAGAAACATGTCTTGTTAAAAACAGCTATGCTGCTTAAAATGTTTGCGGTAACTGTGATACTTTTTTTTTTTTTTTTCAAGATTTTTTGATGAATAGAAATTTAAAAAGAACAGCGTTTATTTGAAGTCTTTACTGTCCCTTTTGATCAACCGAATGCATCCTTGCTGAGTAAAAATATTAATTTCTTTCAAAAGAAAAATCTTACTGAGCCGAAACCTTCAAACAGTAGTATAGGTATAAAATAAAACAATTAACAAAGTAAAAATATTTTTAAAAAATACACTGAATTTATAATAAAACATTTAATTTGAACAAATTTTGTATTTTAAAAACTTTGAATGAAGTATTAATATTAAGTTTTTAATATAATAATATTTAATATAATAATATTTTAATATATTTGAACATTTTAATATCATTTTAATTTTAAATAAATTAAAAATGGATAGTTTATCTATTTTTCTGCTGAATAAAATATACCTATGTTTAATTAATATTATACCTAATTTCCTCTGACTGTTGTTGGCCATATTGAAAAAGTTCCTGAAAATGTTGTCAGTTCATTCTAGGATTTGTTGCTGTTACAGATGCATGTAGTGCCCCCTTAGATGAATCTATCAATGAATCCTCTAAGGCAGCGTCATTTTGCTGTTTGTAACAGTCATTACGTTGCGTGCTAGGTTTTAGAAGAGAGTAGTAATGACTGTTGGAGCCAGTAACTGTAATGTCAAATATGTTTCCCTCTTTTACTCATCCTTTTATGCGTCTTACCCAGCCTACTGCTCTCTTCTGGTTCTCACACTTCCTGTATCTTTTCTTTGTTCTCTCTTTAGCTCTATGGTGATCAGAGACCTGACTCTCCGCAGTGCTGCAAGCTTCGGCTCATTTCACCTAATCCGCCTGCTTTATGATGAGTACATGTACTATCTGATAGAGCACAGAGTTGCCCAGGCCAAGGGTGAAACTCCCATTGCTGTCATGGGAGAGGTATAAGCACACTCAGACACAGAAATCTTTACCTAATCTCAGACACGCTTCTCATTTCAGTGTGTAAGACCAAACAAACGTGCGTCACTGCTCTCATAACAGGATATTAAACTGAGGAACTGTGAAAGACATATTCTGACTAGTGTTTTAAATCTCATAATTCTCTCTTTTGCTCCTTAAGTTTGCAAGCCTTGGTCGAAGTTTGAACCCGCTTGATCCTGATAAAGGTTAGTAGTTTTACACACAAACACCAAATACACAATAATCAAGTCACAGATTTGTAATTGTTTCTTCTTCATTTACTAAATTCAGGTTTTAGTGAAAAAAAATCCATCAATAAATTTCCCAGAGCACCCAAGTAACGACATAGGAATGCACTAAAAACTCAAAACACCACATAGCAACCAACAGGCAAACAGCCAAATAAAAAATGAAAATATAAAAATACAATTAAATGTATAATAATAATAATAATAATAATCATTATTATAATTTTTTAAAAAAAGTAATATATATATATATATATATATATATATATATATATATATATATATATGATTATAATTTTAATGCAATTTTAAAAATAATTAAAATTATCGGATGGATTATCAATATTTTGGAAAAAAGTTGACACATTGAATTTTTAATAATAAAACTGTATTTTAAAATGAAGTAATGCTAATTATCATTCATTTTTATTGTGATTTTAAAATAATTTAAAAATAGCAGATGGATTATCAATATTTTGAAAGAAGATTAAAATATGAATATAAATAATATAAATGATTATTTACAGTAATTTATAAATAATGAAAGTTAAATGCAGTTAGTTAATGTATTTCAATGCAATAATTAAAAATATATCAAACATTTTATCAATATTATGAAAAAATATTACAAATAAAAGTATATTGATTTGATAAAATGTATATGTAAAAATGTATATGTATTTAAAATAAAATAATTATTATTTTCACTAATGTATAATGTAATTTCAATTTTTGTAATTTTAAAATAATTTAAAAATATCAGATGGATTATACATTTTTTAATGAAGGAATAAGTATTATTAATATTAATTTTCAGTCATTTTTATTGTAATTTTAAAATAATTTTAAAAATACCAGATGGATTATCATTATTTTGAAAGAAGATTAAAAAATATTAGTATAAAACTACATTTAATTTATAATAAAATAATAAAATTGTATATGTATTAAAAATGAAGTGATTATTTACAGTAATTTATAATGAATCTAAATGATATTTTAATGTAATACAAAATGTCAAATATATTATCAATATTTTGAAAACAAGAATATTACAAATAATCATAAAAATGTATATGTATTTAAAATAAAGTAATTATTTTCACAAATTTATAACGTAATTTAAAGTTTATTGTAATTTTAAAATAATTCAAAAGTATCAGATGGATAATAAATGTTTTTCAGTACTGAATAAAATATATGTATTTTTCTAACTGACAATCTCTATATGTCTTTGTGTCTCAGAAGAGGAAGAGGAGGAGGAAGAAGACAGCGACTATGAGTGTCAGGAGTTGTCTCTGCAGTCTGATGGGGGCGCTATGGGGGACGAATCTCTAGAACCGCCCGCTAAGCTGGCTCGAACCGACCAGAGGGTGCTGTTCACCACAGGAAGCATGGATAACTAAGAACATGCACCTACAAGCACACACTCCACATAACACTCACCCATCATTCGTGCACTTGCATCTAAAAAACAGAAATGCTGCAGCTGCATATTTACACAACATTTCAGATGTTCGTATGTACATTTCCATGCCTGTCGACGTCTCAAATGCACATATACACAAGCGTTCACTGAAACACAGAGACACAGATAGCGCCGCCCTCGCCCTCACAAACTCATAACACGAACACCATCACCGATCATATCAAGATCTTAAACAGGGTGTAGAGGTCACTAACAATAGCTCTCGAATCGAAACCTGATTCTGTCTCTATTATAGCTGTTAAGACGCAAGAACACAACTGGATCCTAAGAGTCGTTCGCAATGGACTGAACTCTGATTGGCTACTGAAACCTGAACGAAACTGTCAGTCAAGCTTTTTTTTAACCTGAAATGGTTGTTAGGAAGAAAAGATGGACTGTAAGTGTGCGTGTTGTGTGTTGATGTATACTTTCTGCCTATCCGTGTGTTGTTCGTGTGATTGTGAGTGACCCGGGACCTTATGGTTTTTATCGGCTAGCGCCAACGCGTGTGTTTTTGTGCATGTGCGAATGACCGTCCGTGGTTCTCAAGAAGTGTTGATTAGTTGTTTTCGTCAGTGGTACCTTTTTAAGTTCTTGATGCCTTCAGTGACTGCCATGCCATAAATGTTTTAGGCATATTACAGCCCGGCTCTTTAAAAACTCAATTTCCCATGAGTCTACTGGGTGTATGTGATTCAGCTGGGTCATGTATTTTTGGAAAAATTTTTTTTTTTTTTTTTTTTTTTTAGGGCTAGTCTATACATACCTCTGCAAATGACAGCAGTTTGCCAGAAATGAGAGGAGAGGTTTTTTTTCTTTTCCCCAGTCTGTTGTTTTTCCTCTCACTTTTTTTTTTTATTTGTTGCACTTTTCCTCTTACCAAACATCGTCCTGAGCTTTGTACAAGACATTAAATGTTTCTGTCCTTACATACTTTTTTCTATGGTCACAAAGTGACAATCTCGATGTGTACAGCGTTGTCTAACACTGTTTAGTGCATATTTGATGGTTTGCTGTGTATTTGAGATTTGGGTCAAGATATTTTACTAGAACCCTTCAAACAAACTTGACACCACTGCCCATAGTAGCTAGGAAATGTCAAAGTAGAGAGCGAAACGATCTTTCGGCCATTTCCTTCTCAAGACTCATTTGTTTAATTCTTTTCTTGTGTTGTGGCATATTTAATGATCAATTTGAGAGAACTACAGTACATTAAAACTCTATATCCCATATCATTCAACATATGTAAACTACGATTATTTCTGCTGATCTCAAACCAGCATGATGCTTTTCTTTCCCTCTGATTCTCTTGACAGAACCACAGGAAACATATCAGAAGATCTGGAGATCCTCTCTGTATGACAGCCATTTTCATAACAAAATGAATTTCCCTTTTCACTTTTTCGAAGTTGTTTCCATTTCTTGCTCAAAAAAGGAAAGAAAAAAAAACAACAACAACACTCAAAAGTGTGGCAGTGTTTTGAGTAATCTGAACCATGAGAATGGTTGTGCCTTTGCAGTTATCAAATGAAATCCAGATGTTTTTAATTTAAAATATGAATAAATTAATAATTTCTAAAATTGTGAATTGTTTCAACTATGTAGTTGTATGTGCTTGCATTTTTTATTTTTTGTCAACTACTCTTGAAACCATCACACCTACGCTGTGATAATGATTCGTCAGTGCAGTCTTAAAGTCACTGTGCGACATCCTGTCCAAAGCCAGCAAACGTGACAAGGAAACATCACATGTGGTAAAGAGAGGGGGTTTATGCATTCACTTGCCAAGGTACTTTCCTGTCAGACTGTCACATTATGTATCTTGTAGATGTTTCTGAGAAAAGCAGCCCATCGATATCAAGAAAAAAGAGAGGGCAAAGTTGATGGTACCAACAGAAAGAAAACCAACTTCCTTTCAGAAAGTACTACCATCAAAATACTATACCATCACATACTACCATCAAAAGTTTGGAGTCAGTTTTGAAGTCTCTTGTGTTCACCTAGACTGCATTTATTTGATTAAAAAAGCAGTAAAAGAAGTAAAAGACCTCACTAAATCACCCAAAGCATTTGAAATATAGTATGTGTCTGAATACACACACATATTTTTAATCTACTTTATACCAAGTCATCTTTATTTTTATAGCACTTTATACAATAGAAATAGTTTCAAAGCAGCTTAAACGGGAAAGTAACAATCAAAGATGCAACTCAGTTGGCATTGTAAAGATAGGGACATGTTCCCTATAGATACCTTTGCAGTTCACATTGCAGGAATGTTTACAGTAGAGAGAAGTTCAGAAGGTGAGGTGGAACTTTTCAGTCAGACCACAAAGAGCTTGCTTTGAAAATCTGCAGTTCCCCAAAATAGGTTCTCACTGGTATTAGTGGTTTCCTTTGCTGTCTGCTCACATGTAGATTTCTCAGGCCAGTCAACTTCAGTTTCTTATCAGTTGTTCGTAGGAAAGCATCCTGTAATTTCTTACAGAACTTAACTTAAAACTGAAAACTTGTGCCACATTTTTGTCCTTACACGTGCTTAGTACTCAGGGGAGCTCCCATGTGCCATCAATAGGGGGCAGAATAATACTGCTTTTTTGTTTTCAGTGTTGTTGGCACCATAGACTGGTTGGCACACATATCACAGGACAGCTAAGAGTAGCGGGACATTATAATTAGACATCAGACACCACAGTAAGCTGTTAGTTTATCAAACCTGATGTATTTTATTTGAAGTGTACACTCGTAAAAATAAAGGTTCTTTATTGGCATTGATGGTTCAGTGAAGAACCTTGAACATCGTTGAACATTTTCACTGCACAAAACATTCTTTATAGTGGGGTAAAATTTTTAAAATCTTTTTCACACTAAAGTTGTGTCCCAAATGACGCACTATACACTATGCACTTATTCTATGCACTATGTGGGCTACTGAGCGTTGACAGTTGAATGTTTGAAGTGTTAAAGATTCGCTTTTTTTTTTTTTTTTTAAAATCAAAAAAAATCAGTGCATCATCCGGTGATTTGAAGTGCACTTTTTCTTTTTGTAATTTTCAGTGTGAACACACTACTCACACTATTTATACTAAAAAATGTCATAGAATGGAAAAAATGTTCTTTTGTCTTCACTTGGTGCAAATTCACAGGTTAGAGTTCACCAAACTTGAGCTTTAACTTCTTTGCACGTGCTTGCATTTCAGGTCTCCTGCATTCGCGTGCATATGTATACGAATGCAGATCTGTGGAATGAAAAGTGTAGTGTGACAAGCCCTTAAGAGTGTACACCAAGTTTAAAGAAGTGCACAAATTTAACGTAGTTTAAGTTTTATCTGGTTTGGCACCATCAAACAGCTCTAGGTCGTGGCTGCAGCTGTTCGTCCAGATGCTTTATAACAACTGCTTTCTATTCCTCAGGACTGCATGGATGCGTTTGAACCTTATGTGACACTGATCAACAATCTCTGATCAACAGTCTGATCAGTACATCGTGAAGGCTTCTCAATTATATATTTATATGGTCAATTATATGTCTTTAATTATAGCTGTTATTAACTATCATTTACCTAGTTTAAGCTGGAGTACTAAAATCACTAAAATTAAACTAAAACTTTATATATATATATATATATTTTCAAACCAAAAATTATTCAGACACCAGTTATAATTTGATTTTTTTTTTTTTTAACTAGTGGGCGCAGGACACCATAGTTCATGTATGTAAGTGATGATAGCAAAATAAAGTCAATTGTGACATATTATACCCAAAAATTCTTCATACAGTAGACTACCAGTAAAATTGATAAAAATTTGGGACCAAAAATTTAGACACTTTGACCTAACCATGATTTGCTTAAGTGTTTTTTCTTTAATTGTTAATGCGAACATTTTACACCAGTCTGAACAAAATTAAACATTGCTTGGTAATTGGTTGACCTAAAAATGTATTATCTAATTGTGTACTTAAATTTAACAGCTGAATCATTTGTGGTTGATTGTAATCCATGACATACCTTTCTATCAAAGTTATCTGACATTATCAAGATGAATTCGTTCTGACACAGTTTAAATCTGAGTTCTTGTCATATTTTATACAATTTTCTAAACTATAGAGAATAAACTGATAATGTGAGAAATGTTTAAGGTGTCTGAATAAATTTTGGTTTGACTTAACAGTATATCAATCATACACTGTAAAAAAAATTCCGTAAAATTTACGGTAAAAAACTGGCAGCTGTGGTTGCCGGAATTCTACCGTAAAAAATACGGTAACAACGTTTTAGGTTTTAACTTAAATTTACAGTTAAATACCATAATTTCTTTAACTGATATAATGTTAATACACCAACCTATTAAAGTACTGAAATCTGTTTTGTACCTTTGAAATACACTGATAACCACCAAATGCATGTGGTGATGAGAAAGTCACATGATGAACCAAAGCCAATCACAAGCAGCTTTTAAATAATAACATATATAGAAGGTGCACAGTGTCATTCACACAAACACTAAACACCATCATGGTGAGACTCATTAAACTGAAATATGCTATAAACATTAATTTAACAACATTAGATGTAACATACAACCCTAATAAACATAAGAAAAAACTAAGAAGAAACATAGTTATTTCAAAGAAAAAACGTCAAATGCAACGCAGGGAATTCTGGGAACGTCAGTTTACGGTTTTTCCCTTTAAATTTTACAGGAACTTTCCGTTAATTTAACAGGTTTTTACTGTAGCATGTTCGCAGTTTTTTACCGTTAAAATCACGATCATTTTTTACAGTGTACTTCTGTGATATCAATGACACCAAAGTCCATTTAAGGCAAGTCATGTCACTCGGCGGCCATCTTTGAAACACCTCTCAGGCAGCTTCTATCTCTTTGAATGGGGAAACATCAAATTCTCCAAAACTGTTCGCCAAGCTTACAATTAAATTTAATATTTGGAATCACCAAAGAAATCTGATAACAACTGTATCATAGAAGTTGTTTATTTTGCTCAAATAGCGTTAAAAAAGCTTGTTTTTCAGGCTAGTCCAGCCAGTGCGCATGCGCAGTCATAAGCGCACGTCTCACAACACTGACTGTTTCTATAGCAACCGGGATTTCTAACGGCAGCTGAAGAGCCGCGCTGACTTTACCAATTATGGATTGGCTCTTTTGCTCAGAAAGCGGGGCTTCATTTGATACAGCAGCCATATTGACCGTTGCATTTTTCCCCATTCAAAACTATAGGAGTGACACCTCTTGGGTATTCTATAGTCTTTTTTTGACACTACTGTACTTCTGATGTGCTTCTTGCTTCCTAAATTAAACCCTGGTCACTTTTATTCAGTCCTTTATTAAAAAAATCTGTTTACATTTTTATATGCACCTGTTAACCTGGACGAAAAGTGGTACTGTAGATGCAGCACACCTTATGTCAAATGGTGAGGCAAAACACTTTACTCTGCTCCTGCGACGAGGGAAAACGAAGATAAGTTGCAGAACAGAGAGCAAGAGGGCATTGGAAAGAGGGATGGGCAGGTTTGAGGACGTAAGCTGAGCTGCTGTTGTTCAATACTCTGAGACGTCTGGCTATATTTGGACGTCTCCCCTGAGATCTGGTCCATGCCAAGTTGGCCCTTTTCCCCCTCCTTTTCCCGTTTTCTGTCAGTCCCCTGACTAATAATACCAAGTTTTATCTTTATTCTTTATTTCTTTACTCGTTCTTTATGTGTCAGGATTTCAAACGCACGTGCCAGCGCTGCCTCTTTAGTCGTCTGCCTCTTTTATATCTCTCTGCTGTTGTTCCTGTTGGCTATTCGGCGTTCTAGCGTGTGAAACGCCTCGGCCAAGTCGTGGAGAGAGAGCATATGCCCATCTCTGCCTCTCTCTCTTTCTCTCAACCTGACATGTGTGTCCTCCTCCGCCCAGCAGCCACCTGTGAGTCTTCCTGTGTCCCTTCTGCCGTTGCTCCACAAACATTCAAGCTAATCTCCATCTCCTCGCCAGCGGGTACTGCTGACGTGCTAACGGCCGCAATCAGCACTGACGTCCGACCGCAGCTACTGCTAAAGGATGTCCTTCTCCAGGCCATTACATTCTTATAACAAGAAAACAGCTTTATTAAAATACATTTTAACTTTTCCGAAGAAAACATGAAAGTTTTTGCCCATTAAAACATTGGGTGGTTTCTAAGCGTTGCAGGGTCGTAACGTAACCCTCACAGACATTAAGGGGAACAATGATTAGAAATGGCCTAATTGCCTGCCAAAAATCTTCTAAAAGTTACATTGTAGGCTGGCCTGCCTTAAAGTAGGTGGGGTTTACTGTTCACAGATTGAAGCAGAGCGCGAATTTCAGCTTGAAGTGTCAGTAAAATTTAACGAGGTAAGATGGAAGTCGCAAAACTTTTAATATTTTACAACTGAAATGTTATACGACCAACAATAATATCTAGTGATGCAAAGTGCTCAACTTTTATTTCTTCTCAAATATGTTTAGCTACTTTACGTGATTCATGTAAGCTAATAGAGATAATAATCCAGTGAGATGACGTGACATGAACAAACAGAACAAACTGAGACAGACGAAATCCAGAAGAACTGTGGCAGCATCTCCAAGATGCTTCAAGAAACCTACCTGCAAAGCTACAGAACGGTGAAAAGTTTTAGGCACTTGTGTAAAAATGCTGTAAAATGAGGATGCTGTCAAAAATAATGTCATAAATAGATTTTCTTTATCAATTAACTTTTATTAACTAAATTAAATCAACATTTGGTGAGACCATCCTTTGCATTTAAAGCAGCTTTTGCCTTCGGTGCACTTGCGCATAGTTTTTCAGGCAGCTTTGTAGGTAGGTTTCTTGAAGCATCTTGGAGACATTGTTCTCCACAGTTCTTCTGGATTGAGTCTGTCTCAGTTTGTTCTGTTTCTTCATGTCATTCAGACAGACTGGATGATGATCAGATCAGATCTCTGTGTTGTCAGACAAAAATCTCACTCGATTATTACAATTAATGGCAAAATGAATGTTTGGAAATGTAATCTGATATTTCCTACTGACACACTGCTGCAAAAAATAGAAATAACTGACTTAAAACCATTTTTAGCTGCTGAAAATACTAGTGTTCTAATCATTTTGGCATATATGTATGTATATATATATATATATATATATATATATATATATATATATAAACATCTTATTGGATATGTCTGCAAAATGACTTTGACAGGACTCTGTAGTAACAACCCTATAATGGTAAAAAATAAAATTTAGATTAGCAAATATCCTAGTATTCTCTATGACCAGATTTACTTTTATGTGCTTTTAGCTTGTATTTTTAGGACAGCAGAGAGAGTCAGGAATGGTAGTGAGAGAGAAATGAGATGAGGACATGAGCCAGGCCTCAAACCTGGATCCCATGAACCAACAGATTGTACGGTCCACACCAACAGATGTTATTTTATTTTTTAGGTCTTTTTAGACCTATAAATATAGTGTGAATATAGTCAAAGCAAAAGGGTCTTGTTATGATGAACAATGTGCATTGGCCATTTAGCCATTACTATATCCACTTATTTTTGACTCCCATGTCCCAATAAATGGTGTGGATTAATTGTGTGTTTCAGAGTTTTGTGATTGGTTCAAACTCTTTGACAGAAGACATAGCATCCAAGGTCATAGCATCCTACATAGCATCATAGAAGGTCAGAGCATCCTAAATTTGTACATGCTCATACCTTAAAAGGGTCATCGGATGCAAAATTCACTTTTACGTGTTGTTTGAACTGAAATGTGTATTGGCAGTGTGTGTACACAACCACCCTATGATGATAAAAATCCACCCAGTGTTTTTTTTTTTTAAATCCCCATAAATCATTACCCCTTTCTCAGAACAAGCTGTTCACAGATTCTTGGCTGTGTGATGTCACAAGTACCCAGGCCTCTCCCACAATTGTTGATTGTCAGTGGCGTCAGTCTTTGGTTTTAGCACAGACCCGCCCTGAGTGAGCTGTCATCAGTCCGCCATTGTTTCGACGCCGGAGCAGGGGTAGATGAGAATGACTCCTAAGCAATTGAGGTGTTTTGTTGTTGGATGTAATAATGAACATAGCAGTCATCCTTTACTCCCGACATCTGAGCCGCTGAAGATGCAGTGGATTAACGTTTCTATTGTTTCTGAAGGGAATGCGCCCCCCCGATCTACCTAAATGCGTCTATGTTCACGCAAATCATTCGTGATCCAGCTTCACCTCCCGAAGAAGTGAGTATAAGTTTTTTAATTAATCTTTGGAAATCACCTTTCTTAATAATGTGCTAGTCTGCAAGTTCCGTGGCTAAATGCGGCTAAAGTTTACCGTCTCTCAGAGAACGGCTTGTCACCCCATGGAAGAGAGGGGCGGGGTGAGCAGAGCTCATTAGCTTTTAAAGGGACATGCACCGAAAGGCTTGCTGTGAACAGAGCTGTTTTTGACAAGGTAAAAAGGTGTTGTTTTACACTACCATTGAGAAATTTTAGCAAACCAGAGTATGCTATAGACTTTTTATTAAGACCCTAAAGAATCATATCAACTTGTGGAAAATAGGCATCTGATGACCCCTTTAAAGGTGTGTAATTTTTTGGCTGCACTAAAGCATAAAAACACCATAATACATTTGCAGATATTTAGGAAACTAAGTTCACATACTTGTTTCTCCGAAAAACAATGTTACAGCCAGTTATTCAACTTTGACAATGTGCATTCCGTGTCGGAATGTCTGTTTTTGTTTTGGTCTGTGTGATTCCTCCCACTGACAGTTTACCCAATAATATTTCGACAGTCCAGGTTGCCAGTTGGTGGAAAAAACATTGTAATGCAGCCATGGAAGCAAGCAAATGAACTGGATCAAAGATCGCACATTTTACCTGATCTAAAAAACACCGGCATCCAACTAAAAAGCTCTATGACCAGAGGCATATGAAAATGTGGATAAATCAGCTCATCAATATTTTTGAATTTGGACTGCACTTTCCATTTCAACACCTTGCTGTCAATATTACATACTACACCTTTAAATGTCATGATGTTTGGTCATGTGACATGAGATTTGACCTTAGCTGATGTTTGGAATTTTTGGATCAACTTCATATTATCCTTGAGTCCATTTTTGAGCTTGATTGTTTTGAACCACATTGACTTTCACAATATGGACAAAAGCAGTTGAAACATTCTTCAGAATATCTTCTTTTGTGTTCCACAGAAGAAAAAAGTCTAACAGGTTTTGAATGACGTGGGTGAGTAAATGATGGCAGAATTTTCATTTTTGATGAACTCTCCATTTAAAGTACCAATATGCACTCTAAGGGTAAATAAGTTCTAAAGATGTACTTTTGAGGGTTTTACAGCGCCAGCTTCAGAAATTCAGTTTAACAGCTCAACAAGTTGAATTTTTGCATAATTAGATGCTAGGATTGCTGAATTAACCAATCAGCACCCAGGACCAGAATAATGTGTGGATGGATGATGTTTGCTTGTACTTGTGTGTGTGTTCACTTGCAGAATTCAAACATGTAGGATCTGTTCTGCCTCTCAACTGTTTAATACACCTTTTTCACCATTAAAAAAGTGAGTCAGTGAGATAAATCCACCTCCTGAGCTTTAGCACAGAGAGAAACTTCAATTAGGCTACAGCATTTGAGCTGTTGCTAGTAAAACCCAAACTAGATGCTGTACACACAAGTATACGGTTACAAACAAGATTATAAAGTAAAATTTGTGGCGATGCTGAAAATATTGCATTCTCAGAGTATGAAATTGCTCCCCTCACGGAAGATGATGTGACCTTCTGCCAAACTGCTAGAGACCATGCCACTGTCACAGTGGGCTGTTCTGTCTACACTGAAATAGAATCAAATAAGAGCCACGAGAGAGAGAGAGAGAAAGAAGGAGGGGGGGACGGGGGAAAAAAAGAAGAAGAAAAAAATCAGGACGAGTCACGGAGGAGAAAATGTGCTGTCGGGCGTCCGGGCTGGATGTGGTTTGCCAAAGCAGGTAACTGATCACCTTCACTTCTGGCAGGGATGTTGCTGGCGCACACATACACGTAGATGCGCTTTAAATGGGTTTTTTGAAGTTGCGCACCTGTTAATTTGTGCTTTTAGTGACCGAACTGGCAATTTTATTTAGGATTTGTGCAGTGTGAAATGAATGCTAAGTGTGTTTGGGTTATGAATCATCCTGAAAGTGCCTTACTGTGCTCGGACAGCGCTGTGAAACTGTGTCATCTCAAGCCGGTGCACCCACAGGTTGGATGCTTGTTGAAATAGTAAAGTTTTCATTCATGTCAGATCGACACCAGAAAACAAACCTGTAGGTTAATGCATGTTGTTGCGGTAGTATGTCACTCTGTGGTTCCTGACTTGCAGGTACAACAAAGATCAATCACTTCTCACAGCAGATGGAGCGCGTTTCCCGTTAAAGTCGTCGTGCTGGAATGTTAAAGCGGCAGAAATTGAATTCCCTTGAGAGGTGAACTGAGAGATCTTGGATAGGAAGCAATGACAGCTTTCAGTAATTACTGCTGGGAGCAGTTATTATGGAGCACACACTGACGCATTTGGGATTCGTCCCGCTGAAGCTGTAATAATGTGCCACTTTCGTAGTGACAAGAGGATGCTTCATAAGAACAAGGTGGATAATGGAAAGAGAGGTATTTGGGATGGCTAGAAAAAGACAAAAGCTGGTCTATCAGATCCAATCACAAGTAATCCTGTACAAAATGTTCAGGGAAAGTTATTAGGAAATTGCAGTGGTGGGTGACAGTTTCAAAATTAGAAAGAGCCTGGCTAAATATATGCTCCGGGGCAAATGGAAAAACATCACCTCAATCATAATTATAACTCTTCAGTCATCAGTCATATCAAGATGATTTTCAGGAATAAAATAGTAAATAGTAAAACAGGAGATGATTAGTAAAAAGCAGCTGTTGTTTTCAAATATGTGTGTGTGGAATATGGGTAGAAGTGTCACTTATTAGCATTCATGTGAAAAATTGAAAGATTTTGTTGAATGACCTGATTGCCCTTGTGTCCTTGTTCTCCTTCAGAGCAGTGCTTTCAGAGTAATACTATTTTTTATTATTATTAGAACAGTGTTTTGTGAGCTGAGATATGACCTGATATGATTTTACTTTTAATAATAAGAATGAACTTTGCCCTCACAAGAATAATGTCTATAATTAAGCTCCTCTGATGATGTATAGTTATAAGCAAGTAGACTGGATTTAATTGTCTCTGTAATCATATTTGCTGGAAAATGACCAGAAGATCTGTGTAGGGTTGGCACTGCGTGTGTAGTGTGTACTATGAAGGACACAGTGTACGCTGTAGAAGTGTAGGACAGTTACGTCAAGTGGCCGGCTGTTACGTCAAGACCATGAGGTGTTCTCTCCTCATTCATGATTTAATTGCAGGCTTTGACATTCTGTATCATCTTGTGTAGATCAGTTGAGAAACCATGTCTAATTTTTCAGTTTTTCTTTCAACCTGTTAAGAAGCACTTTACTAGATTTCTCAAGGTTAACCTGTTATACGTCTGCAAAAACTATAGCTTTATCTTGTCATTGGGCTAATAAACTCAAAAGTTCACCTTTGTACCTAATTAACCCTTATAAGAAATATATTAGTGCCTTAGGGTGCAAATTATTACCTTAAGTTGCTAATATGCACCCATTATTCTTACAGTACATTTACTCTACAAAAATCAGTAAAAATTTTCGCAGCAAACAGACATGTGTACCACACATCCTAAATCCTAAAAGGACTTTTCTCGGTAAAAAAGTATAAACTATCAATCAGACAACAGAAGGCATTTAGTAGATAGTGTACAACAGGTTTTTCAGCAGTTTTGATCACATTGATAATTTAGAGGCTTTAGAAATTTCTGTATCTAATATGATACAGTAAGCTTTATAATAGTTAGTATCAGAAATAGTAATAGAGACACACAATCTTAAAAAGATACAAAATTGTCCTTTCCAAATATGAGTGAGGATGATCAGAGGAAGAGCTTGGGAAAGTTGAGCCAAGACATGGAGAGGGTGAGTGTGTGCCGCTTCTCAAATGCCGTGTGCTCTTCTGTGTCAGAGTGTGTGTGTTTGTCCACCCTGTTGTGTGGTGGACAAGTCAGTACAGTGTGGAGCCAGCGAACCCTGGGATCAATGCATCTGTTCTTTGCTTACACAGAACACAACCAGCATAGAGCCGACCGTTCACTCGCTTATCTGTCAACACTCAATACTCGCAACGCAACACTAATCAGATTCTGTACGCAAAACAAGATTTCATCTAACCGTTAACTATACCATTTCTTACCAAGCTGTTTACTGAAACCTGTGCATGTCTGAGATGTGCATTAAATGCACTGAATTGAATTAAATGCATTAATTTTATGCAGAGTTGCAACTTAAATGTAAGAAAGTAGAATTAAAATGAATTGAAATTCAAAGAACTTCATGTGACTCATTTTTAACTAGAAAAGCATACTTTGTCAAGACAAACGTTTAAGAGTTTGGAAAAAAGTTTTAAAAGTCTTAAAGTTTGCTGGATGATTAACACAGATAGACAGACAGATAAATAGACATAAAAAATCGGACTGAGTTCGATTTTCTGCATTTTCACATCTGAAGCAAGCATTTTGATAGGAACGGATGACGAATACGAAAAATACGAAAAACGCACACAAAAATTTCGGACTCAGTGTGCAAGGACCTTAACCATGTACTAAAATAACTAAAACTAAAATATAAAATGTGTATTAAAAAACTGTTAAAATAATGTTTGAATTACTGAACCATTAACTACAATTAAAATGAAATCAGAAAATATAAAAACAAAAATAATTTAAAATATTAATCAAAACTAAAATAGTAATGATACTAGAATAATCCTGTTTACAACACATTAGCATCAAGTTGGCAATGTTTGCATGAACAAGCACCACTTTTTTTCTTCATAAAAACTTTTTATTTCGAATGTAAGATTTGTTTTCTGTGTAGCAGGGTGTCGACCAGTGCAAATGGGTCAAATCAGCAGTCAAACAGACATTTCTAAACAGATGCTGTCCTAATCCTTACTACGGCCAAACACGCACCACATATCCACCAAACACACACCGACATTCCTCACATTAGATGTGCACAAAAACCTGTGTATTACA
>JAFVLL020025216.1:46197-158697 GCA_021397915.2 Tor tambroides | reverse complement strand
TTTAGGATAAGGTTTATGTATAAGGGGCAAGTGTTAATGCTGAAACCGGTTACATTTTTTTAAATTTCTTTTTTTCCACGTTACAATAAAACCACCGTGTGGAAATTCTTTATCCTAAAATTCAGTGATCTTGATTTACCTGGGACGTGATAGTGATTTTTTTTACACAATTTTTGATTAGACTGCCCCAAATGTTGAGATGCACTGAACAAAAATTTGTGTAGGATTTAATTTGAAACAATTTTTGTTCAGATTGCTTGGAAATTTCACAAATAATTACAAATTAACGGCAAGTAACACACTGAATTAGACGTGAAATTTTGTGGTAGATCAAAAAACAGTATTAACAGTATTTTCTTGTAAAACGCAGGCCTACTTCAATAATCGTTTTATATTGGACGATATTTTTTACAGTGCATTTTTACACAAAATTGAATTAAATACGCCATATGCCATAAAATAACCATTCTAATATTCAAGGTGATAACCTGATCATAATCTTTGGTGAATTAAACATATGTGATGAAGTTATTTGATAACAATGTATACTACTGGAAATATGCCTAATGTTTGAGTTACAGCTGTATTTTATATATATATATATATA
This sequence comes from Tor tambroides, assembly GCA_021397915.2. NCBI lineage: Eukaryota > Metazoa > Chordata > Actinopteri > Cypriniformes > Cyprinidae > Tor > Tor tambroides. Next base: position 158,090 of record JAFVLL020025216.1, on the reverse strand, counting down.
TATATATATATATATATATATATATATATATATATTGTATGGCATGAAATCATTTCACTCCCCTTTCATATCATCACCACCCCATCCCTTATTCGCCGCCTTCACCAGGCTCCGGCGGGAGTGGGTGTGTGAAGGAGGCGCTAAAGCTTAGTCCGGTCTGGCGAGCGTGTGATGGCGCACCTGAGTTGAATAGGTCCTCATCACCGCCGCCGTTTATATGCCGAGAGCGCCTCTCCTCGAGAGACCGGTCTCTTCCCCGTGCATGCACGCTGGTGTCCTCGTGGGTCCAGGAAGGGTGCGTAGAGGGAACCCCGTGCCGCCAAAGCCGCGAGCCGTCAACCCCGTGGTCCGGAGGGGACCGCACCCGTTATGTGGCTGACGGGCCAGGAAGCCGGGCCACCCATCTCCGCTTGTAGTACCGGGAGGAAGAGGATGTTGCCGCCGCTCCCTCGCGCCCCGGACCATGTCGGGGAGCGCGTGCGGCCGCCGGACTCCGCCCCTTCCCTGGACCCTTCCCTTCTGAACACTGCCCCTCCTTCACTAATCCCGCAGCACGACGAGGACACCAGATCCCCTATTATTTTGGACACTTTTTCCCCTTGGACACTTTATTTTGATATTTTTGTTTAATAAAAGCCTCTCCGAGGCCTGACGCCACACCCACTGTGTCTGTGGTTTGCTCCTCCCGCCACACTGGTGGAGAATGCGGGCAGGCAGAGCCTAGACAGCGCAGTGGGCAACATCTGATGACATCATCCCCTCTCGCTCGCAAAAGTTCGTGGAAACCCACACTGGGACGGAGGAACGACGGAGACGGCCTCCCAGCCACCTAAGGGGTAAGTGACGTTTCTTTTATGGTCATTTACCCTGTGGTTGGTTGAGGCTGTCGGCTGATACCCGGTTTCTCTGTCCCGGTTCCGGCGCGGTGCGAGAGGGAGAGTTGCCCGGAGAGGAATCCCTGCCCCGCCCACTCCGACCGCTGGAGCCTGGTTGAGGAAGGTAGCACTCCTGCGTGGGCGGCGACCTGATGACGGGGATGTCACTTGGGGGGATGTCGCTTGACGAGTCGGCTGCCTCCACCCTTAATATCATCACCACCCCGTCATATTAAGCGCCCCTTCACCAGGCTCCCGGCCGGGAGTGGGCGTGTGAGGAGGGGCGCTAAAACTAGTCCGGTCTGTGGCGGCGTGTGATGAGCGCACCTGAGTTGAATAGGTCATATCACGCCGCCGTTTATATGCCAGACGCCTCTCCTCGGAGACGGTCTCTTCCCCGTGCATGCACACTGGTGTCCTACGTGGGTCCAGGAAGGGTGCGTGAGGAATCCCAGCCACCGCCAGAGAGCAGCGGATGCCGGACCCGCGGTCAGGGCACTGTATGTGGCTGACGGGCCAGGATGCCCGGGCCACCCATCTCCGCGTGAAGTACCGGAAGGACGGGGAGGATTGCCGCCGCTGGGAGAAGCCGCCGCTCCTGCGCGCCCGGACCCGTCGGGGGCGCGTGCGGCCACGGATCCGCCCTGCCCTGGACCCTTCCTCATGAACACTGCCTTCCCTCACATTCGCGTTGCACGACGAGGACACCAGATTCCCCGTTTATTTGGACACTTATTTTCCCCTGGACACTTTATTTTGAAATTTCTGTTGAATAAAAGCCTCTCCGAGGCCTGACGCCACACCCACTGTGTCTGTCGTTTGCTCCTCCCGCCACTATATATATATATATATATATATATATATATATATATATATATATGTCATTTTGGGCACATTTGTACCTTGACCTTTTACAACTTTTTGTAATTTTGTAAATTAGTTATTTAATTTTTATTTAATTTTTATTTTATTTTAACATTGATAACACCAATAAAATGAAATAAATGGATAAAAGTTTACTTTATTTATTTATTTATTTTTACATGTTCTTGTTAAATTGTTTAGAATATTAACTACTTTTTTACTGATTTTGTAAAAAAAAAATTTGTTGTAAAATGCAAATCACTGAAGTCATGCATGTGGCTAATTGACAGAGAGAACCAGGACAGACCATTTTTAATACATCAATGATATGTTTTATGCTATAATAGGTTAGGATAAAAAGTATTTATTTATAAGTATTATACAATATGTAACTTTTGATCTTTTGAAACGGCATGATAACTTGATTCCTTATACAATTTTAGGATAATATTTAGATGTGATCATGATAATAATAACAAATATACAATACAATAATAGCATTTTTAAAAGATTTTGATTATCTTTTTGCATTGTCCAGTTCACTAAATGGTCCTGCGGAGTGACAAATGAAGGTTGCAGTCTCTCAATTAACATAAGGTCATAAAACGCATGCAAAATAATTGGAAAATGTTGTTCGGATAGAGAATAGCATGTTACACCGCAGGACACTTCTGTGACTGTCATGTCACAGTACCCATGTATGCATGAACTGATGATTTATTATTTATTCGAGGAAGTCATTAGTGTAATGGAGGAAATGGATAGCCTTTATGTTTGTTAGACATAAATGCCAAACTAAATGCTTAAAGTCACTCTTAAATCAGTGAATTTAAGTTAGTCAGCTTGTAGCGATTCGAGATCTGAGTTAGTAACTCTAAACTGAAGCACGTCCTGCGTGTTTGTGTTACGGTTTATGATCCATCAAAATTTGGGGCTTGTTAAGTGCTACTGCTATCTAGTTGCATTACATCTGGTATCTGCCCATTCAGATCAAGGTCGACCCTCTATTTAAAAGATCTCATCAGATCTCTATAAAATGAGAAAGACTGAAAGACTTTCATTGTTACGCACTGAAATGCGGTAAGATTTGGACGGCTCTAGAAGGATGTATAATATTAGAGCAGTCACCTTGTGAGGCGTTTGACTACCTGCAGCAGCTCTCAGAATCAGTCAGTGTCATGTTAAGCCAGCACGACTGCTGCATGACTGTGCTTTAATGAGTCTTAATGGCTCTTTAATGGCTCGTTAAGCCACAGTCGTGCAGCAGCCTTAATGAGCGCCTTATGAGCACGTGCACATGTTAAAATACACTGTCAAACACAATACCACAGAGAGAGTCAGCACAACTCTCCAGGCCACACGGGTTAACTTGCTTCCTGTTTCATGGTTCGTAATTTACCTTGGGTTAGTAATTCACACTGTGGATCTTTGGGCACCGCAATTTAGGTTTAGCACCGCAAAAGCTTAATATCCGAGTGTTTTCAGTAGCCTTAACCTAGTGTTAAAAGAAATGTAAACCAATTACAGTAAAATCCTGTTAATTAGTAAACTGTAACATAAAAAAGACTTGAAATTTATTAGATCTACCAGGAAAGTATTTGTAATTTTACTGAACATTTAATGTGGGGTGGGGTGGGGGGGGGTTCTTTTTCTTTTTTTAATAAAATTCATGAATTAACTTAATAATTGAATAATTTGTGGTGAAAATATATTATTTAACAAGACAATGAATACTTTTTACAGCAAATTATTATTATTATTATTATTATTATTAATGATAATAAATACTGTATAAACCTTTTAAATATTTTAAATAATATATTGTTTTATTTTTCATGTTACAGTAATGACAATGACCTTTTTTTCTTTTTTGCATTGCTGTATTGCTTATTTGTCATTAAAATAATATTTGTACATAATTAGTCATTATATTGTATTATATTCTAATATATTGCTTATGTACAGTATAATATGTGGCTATATATATATATATATATATATATATATATATGTATGTATGTATGTGTGTGGGGGGGACAAGGTCCTTTATTTTGAGAAGCATTGGTCATGACAGATCACAGTTTTTATGGTTAAAGCATAATATTTAACAATTTTTGCAGTAAATTATTATTATTATTATTATTATTATTATTATTGTCATCATCTTCATCACCTAATTCCCCTGCACAACACTTTATATTTTAAATTACTATGCTTCTTATTTTTGTTAACAGTTACAGTGCATTGCAAAAGTATTCATACCCCTTCATTTTTTGCACATTTTATATTACTGCCTTATGTTAAACTACTTTATATGACTTTTTTTTCCCACATCAACCTACACTCCATACACTATAATGACAAATCAAAAACAGAATTCTCACAACTTCGTAATTTTATTAAAAATAAAAAAACTGAAATAAGTACATTGCATAAGTATTCCTACCCTTAACTTAGTACTATAGCTGAAGCACCTTTACAGCGTTTTTGGGTATGATGCGACAAGCTTTGCTCATCAGCATTTGGCAATTGTCTGCCATTCTTCTCCTCAACTCTTCACCTCTCCAGCTCTGTCGGGTTGGATGGGGGCAGATGCACATTTTCAGGTTTCTCCAGAAATATTTGATTGGGTTCAAGGCCAGGCTGTGGCTGGGCCACTCAAGGACATTCACAGAGTTGTCTATAAGCCACTCTTGCTGTGTGTTTAGGGTCATTATCCTGTTGAAAGGTGAGCCTTCTGCCCAGTCTGAGGTTCTGAACGCTCTGGACTGGGTTTTCATTAAGACTAGCTCTATATTTTGGTGCATTGAGCTTTTCTTCTACTCTGATGAGTTCCTCAGTCCCTGCCGCTGAAAAACAACCCCATAGCATGAGGCTGCTACCAGCACACTTTATTTTTGGGTTGGTACTCTGCAGGTGATGAGCAGAGCTGGTTTCCTTCAAACATGATGCTTAGAATTGAGGTTCATTAGACCAGATAATATTATTTCTCACAGTCTGAGGGTCCTTTGGGTGCTGTTTTGCAAATTCCAAGTGTGTTTTCATGTGTCTTCACTGAGGAGAAGAGTCTGGCCACACTGACATAAAGCCCAGATCAGTGGAGTGTTGCAGTGATGTTTGTCCTTCTGTAGGTTTCTCCTATCTCCACATATGATCATGGAGCTCAACTAGAGTGACCATCAGCTTCTTGGTCACCAGTCTAGACAAGGCCCTTCTCCATCAATTGGTCAGTTTGACCAGGAGGCCAGCTCTAAGAAGAATCCTGGTTGTTTCAAACTTCTTCCATTAAGGGTAACAGAGACTACATGCTTCTGTGACCCTTCAGTGAAGCAGATTTTTTTTCTAAACTCTTCCCCAGATGTGTGGCTTGACGCAAACCTGTTTCTGAGCTCTACAGACAGGAATTTTTTTTTTTTTTTTTTTTTTTTTTTTTTTTACCTCAAGGCTTGTTTTTTGCTCTGATATGCATTATCAGCTATTAGACCTTTTATTAAGACGTGTGCCTTTCCAAATTATACCAATTCAATTGAATTTGCCACAGGTTAACTTCACTCGAAGTGTAGTAACATCTACAAGCAATATGAATGCTCCTGAGCTAAATTTCAACTGTCGCAGATAAGGGTATCAATACTTATGCAATGGAATCTTATAAGTTCTTTATTTTTAATAAATTTGCAAAGATGTTAAAAACCTGTTTTTTGCTTTGTCATTATGGTGTATGGAGTGTAGACTGATATGGAAATTTAAAGCAGTTTAACATGAGGCAGCAACATAATAAAATGTGAAAAAAATGAAGGGGTATGAATACATTCGCAAGGCACTGTATGCACATTAGGGTGTTTTTATGTCACAGCTGATGTTATTAGGTCTATATTTATTACATTATTTTAGAGTCGTACATGTTATGCTGATATTTGTGGTGATTGATAGAGTACAGTACAGTCAGCTGCCTGTAACCTGGAAGCACAGTGTGGAGTGTGAGAATCATGATGAACGGCTGCGGGAGGAACAGAGAGAAAGTATATCTGCGCATTAATGTGACAGCTTGTTACAGATGTTTATCACGAGGCCATAATGACAGCCATCATTTAATCAAGACAACACGAGTAAATATGAACCTGGAGCTTGTCAGGGCCGATGACAGACAGCCGGATGTTGAGTTACGATAGCTAAGAGCTGAAATCTGATGGCAGGCTGAATGAATGCTGCAGTTTAAACATTCGTCAGTGCCACAGTCACGAAGATTCAGATTAAAATGGAGCACTGACCTTGATCTGATGTGACAGTAACGGCGCCTGTTTATTGACTCGACTGTTTGTCCAAAAATGAGATCAGTGAAGGTGCGTCTAATTTGAAATTATCCTTTCACATCTCCTACACGTCCATAGGCATTTTATGGGATCAGTTTGCTAAACAAGCTGCATTGTTTAACCTTATTTTACCCTGACACTATTTTTTTTTTTACCTTATTTAAATCATTTTAAATAAATTTAAATATGGTAAAATGCCAAATAATAATAATAATAATTATTATTATTATTATTATATAATGAACATAATATTTTATACATTTATCTTTTTTAACATTTATCATATTTTAAAAAAATATATAATTTTTTGCTTATATTAATTATCTTTACCATATTTAAAGCATTTTAAATAAGTTTAAACATGGTAAAGTACCATATTACTACTACTACTACTACTACTACATTTTTATAAATAATGTATAAATCATTTAAGCAATATATTTATTATATATAATTATTAATATAATTTTTTGCATCATAGTAATATAAATGAGGTAGTCAAGTGTTTTTTTTTGTCTTGAAAATAATGTCACTTATATTTACCTTATTCAAAGCATTTTAAATAAGCATACAATTATTATTGTTATTATTCATCTTTTTTAATATAAACTTTTTCCCTTATCAAAGCATTTTACATGATAAAGCACTTTATTATTATTTTATGGTTATTTGACTTGAAAATAATTGTTACTTTATATATTATATTATATTATTATGCTTTTTTAATTAAAATCTGTAATATATGATTATTATATGTAAAGCTACACAGCATATTAAAGAGTCTTTTGGCTCTTGCATGCAGTTTTGCCGGTATGCTGTAATTCTTGTGCAATATTCCGCTTTATTTCATCTGATAGGTCAAGCACAGGAGGAGAAGGTATTTCCCTTTTTTCTCTTGATATTGCAATCAACTCCTGGATATGTGCCTTTTCAAGTAGGGGGTTATTGGGAAGGATTGTGTCTTTAAATGTCACTGTACCAGAGTCGGAGTGTGATGGAACTGGAGTTGGAATGTAATTCCCTTTGACATATCAAAGGCTCGGAATGCTGCGAATGAATGGGAAAATGAACTCAGGGATGGATGGAAACACTTTCCAAAGAACTATACTTTTAAAAAATGTCTAGTCCTAATGCGTGAGGACTTTAATGGGAATTTTTAATGGGAATATTTTTAAATGATTAACCTGCAGCAACAGTGACCTTGAGGTTACCAGTTATGACAATTTCTGAAAGCTTTAGAACCAGACTTCAGCTCAGAAATGGGTTGAGTTTACAGGGATATTTTGGTACTCTTGTTAAAACTGATGTACGGTATCAATAGCAATCAATAAGAGCTTTGTGACTGTGGCTTTTCTTCTCTCTTGCCTCCACTAGAGGGTGTTGAACACTTCTTTGAGGTTTGAAGCACTGTATTAAGTTCCTGCTGCTAGAGATTTGATCAGACCTGCAGAATGCACACTTAATCTCCATAATATTTTTTTTGCTTTTTTTGCTCAATTGTACGCACAAAAGACGTGTCCAAAAAAAGAGTGCTGGCGGATAAGGAGCAGAATATGAGAGGGAGACGGTGGGGCGCTTCATGCCAGGCTGGATCTGCAAGCGTTACTTTGATCTAATCTGGTCTATGTTCTCAGAGGCAGCACTGATGTACATGAGCCAAATCAGAGAGGTCACTAATCTGAGCAGACACACAAACTTTCTACTGATACAGCTCGGGACAGGCAAGGACAGTGACACATATTAAACCCACGCAGGGAGTGAGAGAATAAAATAGTGTGTGAGAGAGACGAGGGGAATGAAGTATAAATTATAGATTTGTAGATTGGTGGACTGGATTACAACTCTTAAGGGTGAAGTGTTTTATTCCTTTGCTTCTGGGAACTGGAAAAATAATGACGCTTGTTTATGGATAGTTTCCCTGGTGTGTCATTGGTTGGATAATCAGATAGCCCCGCCCACAAATTCATGTCATTGATGGAGCAATTACTTCTATTGGGATAGTTGGGTGACTCGAATGAACAGAATCAGTGTTTACATTTCCCAGGAAAACAACCTATACAGATTGCTGGTTTATAGCTGTCTCTGGATATTAAGCTTAGATAGAGAGAAAATGTTTTTATATTGTGGCAGGCATTGCATTTTAGCACCAACCAGCAGGATTATAGGGATGCAGATGGCTCTCAAACATTTTGAGATTTGCCCTCTTCCCCAACATTTTACCTCAAAATGAAAAGAAAAAATATATATTTGCTGTCAAAAAAGAAGAATATTAATAGGATTTCTAAGATTTAAATTAATAATTGTTTTCTCAAAAATAAATAAATGTATTTATTTACTTAGTGTATAAATCATTTAAATAATATATGATTTTTTGCATCACAGGAATTATAGTGAGGATTGTAACATTATAAAACACCATATTGTTATAAAACTAAGCACCATGCTAAAGCACCATGTTATTATTATTTATTATTTATTATTATTATTATACAACACGTTTGTTTTTGCCCCTATTTTTCATGAGCTGAACTCAAAGATCTAAGACTTTTTCTATGTACACAAAAGGCCTATTTCTCTCAAATATTGTTCACAAATCTGTCTAAATCTGTGTTAGTGAGCACGTCTCCTTTGCCGAGTTAATCCATCCACCTCACAGGTGTGGCATATCAAGATGCTGATTAGACAGCATGATAATTGCACAGGTGTGCCTTAGGCTGGCCACAATAAAAGGCCACTCTAAAATGTGCAGTTTTACTGTATTGGGGGGGGTCCGGGGTCAATGATCAGTATCTGGTGTGACCACCATTTACCTCACGCAGTGCAACACATCTCCTTCACATAGAGTTGATCAGGTTGTTGATTGTGGCCTGTGGAATGTTGGTCCACTCCTCTTCAATGGCTGTGCGAAGTTGCTGGATATTGGCAGGAACTGGAACACGCTGTCGTATACGCCGATCCAGAGCATCCCAAACATGCTCAGTGAGTGACATGTCCGGTGAGTATGCTGACTATGCAAGAACTGGGATGTTTTCAGCTTCCAGGAATTGTGTACAGATCCTTGCAACATGGGGCCGTGCATTATCATGCTGCAACATGAGGTGATGGTCGTGGATGAATGGCACAACAATGGGCCTCAGGATCTCGTCACGGTATCTCTGTGCATTCAAAATGCCATCAATAAAATGCACCTGTGTTCGTTGTCCATAACATACGCCTGCCCATACCTTGTGGCCAGCCTAAGGCACACCTGTGCGATAATCATGCTGTCTAATCAGCATCTTGATATGCCACACCTGTGAGGTGGATGGATTATCTCGGCAAAGGAGAAGTGCTCACTAACACAGATTTAGACAGATTTGTGAACAATATTTGAGAGAAATAGGCCTTTTGTGTACATAGAAAAAGTCTTAGATCTTTGAGTTCAGCTCATGAAAAATAGGGGCAAAAACAAAATGGTTGCGTTTATAATATTGTTCAGTGTATTTATAAACAATGAATAAACAATAATTTAATATATAATTGTTTGCATAACAGTAAAGTCAATGAGAAAGTCGAGCAGTTATTTGTCATGAAAATAATATCACTTATATTAATGTTGTACAAATCATTTTAAATAAGGTTAAACATTATAAAGTAACATTGTTATATTGTATTTTTATATAAACTTTTTTTTTTACAATATTCAAAGCATTAAAAATAAGTTTAGACAAGGTAAAGCACCATATTATTATTATTACGATTATTATTATATGATTATTTTCTATATATTTATTAATTTATAAATACTGTATGAATATTTTTTTTTTCTTTTTTTACATTTCAGTAATGGCATTGAGGAAGTGGAGTGGTTATTTGACATGAAAATAATATCACATATTATATTATACTATATTATTATATTTAAATAAACAGTTTTTTATTGGTCGTTGTAAAATATGACATTCTTAAAAGGTTTCTTGAGATTCAACCCAGATGCGGGAAGGAGGCTCATTAATTTCTCATAAACATTAGCCAAGACATGTAATGTTTAAAAAAACGTTTGATTCTACAACCCTATTAACTCATGTACATCACAATTCACTGTACGTATTCACTTATGAATAATGCACCACACCATCTGCATTCACATCAGTTACAGTAGCAATTTATATCAATAAATTGCTGAACATTTCTCACAGCTGTTATAGCGAACAAGAAAACGTAATCAATCAACCGAACAGACAAGCATGTGCACTGAAATTAGTGTGTAGCCAGTGTATGTCAGAGCTATTGGGAAAAAATTAGATTGTGCCTGTTTACTTTTTGTTCCACTTGATGGATATTTGTGTAAGTGTAACAAGGCCATGCGGGCTGTGTGTCGTGCGTCTCTTTCCTCTGAGTAAGCATGCATGTGCAATCTGCCAACTGCTGTGTTAAAATCTGTCAGTGTCACTGTATAAAATGCTCCAAGTCGCTTTAGCTTGTGTTTACCAGTAATGTGCTTTAATCAAATTCACCATGTTTTAATTTGGTTCATTTGTCTGTCTGACATATACCTGAATGAAATGGCCTTATCGACAAAAGTAATGTGGTTGATTAGGTCACTGATGAGCCTTTTGGTCAATCTGTTACATTTTGCACTTTGCCGTGAACCGATAATTCTGCGTGTAGCAGAACTTGATTTATATCCCTCACATTTGGTACAGAAAATGGCTTTAAAAAACAGAAAGTTCTGTCAACATTCACAGAAGAAAGTCAGGTTTGGAACGACATGAGGGCGAGTAAATGATGACTGAGTTTTCATTTTTGGGTGAATTATCACTATGAGGTTTACACATAGCAAGAGGCCAATTTCAAGGTCATAACATTTGTGATTTAATTAACAGTTTAAGTCGTCCAGCTGTTCAGTTTTAGAATTACCTCTGTTACAATGTCTGATGAATAATTCCTAAATATCGGTTAGATAAATATCGGTTATACACTATCGTTCGAAAGTTTAGAGTCAGTAAGATATGCTTTTATTTGGCAAGGAAGCATTAACTTAAACAAAAGTGACAAAGACATTTAAAATGTAGTAGATATTAATAACAGATTTTTGCAAATAAATAAAATTCTAAATTCAAAGAATAAATTTTTTTTTTTTAAAAATCACGGTTTCCACAAAAATATGAAACTGTTTTCAACATCGGTAATAATAATAAATGTTTCTTAAGCAACAAATCAGTATATCAGAGTGATTTCTGAAGGATCATGTGACACTGAAGACTCGAGTAAAGATGCTGAAAATTCAGCTTTGATCACAGGAATAAATCGCAGTTTTCAATATATTAACAGTTATTTTAAGTTCTAATAATATTTCACAGTGTTACAGTTTTTATCAAACAAATGCAGCCTTGGTGAGCATAAGAGATTGCTTTTAAAACATTAAACAAATCTTTTGAACATTAGTGTGTATGGTATGTATGAAACATGTCATACAGGGTCGGTGCAGGAATAATATTATCTCTGCCGCACGGGACCGTCAGATGAGGTGATACCATCAGGCCATGAAGCATGACATACTAGCGGGGATTACAGAGGATTACATGGTGTCTGGATCATGAGACACGGTAAATTTGGTCAGCATGTTAAAAGTGGCATCTCCGCAGCACTCGCCTTCAGGCGGCCGGACAGCTAAAGCCATTCAAAGACCTGAATCCCTTTAAAAACAGTGCTGAGTCTGACGGATAACCCCATGCGTCGATACGGGTGTTGTTTAAGGATCGTTGCTTTGATATCACTGGATCTGAGACTCAGAGCATGAGGGAAGTTTGGGCAAGTTATAAATGGAAGATGATAAATGAAAGCTGAAATTAACCTTGGTTTTATGAGGTTTTTATATCCATACTGGTGGCTTAAAACAAGTTTTAAAATCCAATAACGTAACTTTAAGGCCAGTGTTTATAGCAGCTATTGCCTATTGACTTTTCATTTCAAGGATTATGTTAGACGCTCTGCAAAAATAAAGGCCAAAAAGGCACACAAGTTAGGGGTCATAAATCCCCACGTTCTCCATTTGTTGAGAAAAGCAGATTTTTTTTTTTCTACAGTGACCACCATCTGTTGGATGTGATTTGAGAGTGGTGGCTCTTAGGAGAGCAGCTGGACAACCCGGTGACTCCCTGACTCAAAACGTGCATGTAACTCTAATGGCCTTTAACATTTAATACAAGTGCTAAATGGTTTGCTGTGTTAATGCTGACTGACAACAGAACGAGTCTGACAGCTGGATTATGAAGTATTCTGGCAATGTTGTTACATGGATGAAACTGATCCTTTTACAACACCACACCTTTTTCTCTGTGTGCACAACAGCTAAATTCCATGTGTGCGAATTACACAGCGTAAAAATATAAAAATGAATAACATCCATTAGAAATTTATTGCATCATGAAATGTGTTAAAAGGTAAAATGAAGAGTGGAGGATGGAGTCAGTCTCTGAGGTTTTCACATTTTAATAAATGATTTACAAAGACAAGCATTTTTGTCTTTGGAATAATGTGTTCCAATGAATCATTCACAATTTGTTTTAATGAAATTGTATTTTTAATATCTAATAAAATGTTAATGTAACGTCCTTTAGGCAACTGCAGTAATAGCTGATTTTTAATTCCTCAATATTCTGTTACAGTTTATAGAGGTAAATTTATGTACTGATTAACTTTTTTTCTGCCATCGACAACAAAATTGCCTATGAATCAATTCTGTGTTATGGACGTTGCCAGAAAAATCATTTTAAAGTTGAATCTCTCAGTTTTAATTTTAACGAGACTTAATGCAGAAAAACATTTGCGGTAACCGAAACAGTGGTTAAAAATGTTGTTGAAACTCGTAGGTTTGTTTACTTGCGCAAATTTTCAGCAGTCCGAATAAATCCAGTCTGAATTCAGATTCTGACTGAGTTCTGTACCAACCCTAAAATTTGCAGTCCGATTCATATTTTTTTTTATATGGCCAATTCGTAAGACATAAATGAACATGAATGTTTGTAGAAGTAAAACATACTATATGTACAAAAGCTCTCTGGTAAACCTATGCATCACTGCGCAGTGTGCACAAAATATTTACATCCAGTCATATTCAAGTGTTTACATGCTTCGATTTGTCCTATTGATCAGATCAGGCTCAAACGGCTCAATTGATTGAGCCACAGTCCGACTGCTAAAGGATTATTTGGGTGCATGTAAGCGTAGTTAATGTTTACTACTTTAACTATTGTTTTGACTTCTTTCTGAGGCGCTTTAAGCCTTATGTGGTTCTGCCACCCTTAAACTCCACCATCCCCTTTGATTGACACCCGTTTGTGTTTTCTTCCATCCAGGCAGTAGGTGACTGAGATGGGCGTTCATCTAGGCTGTCTCAGCGACACACTGTGGCTGCCATTGCTGCTGCTGCTGTCTGTCCTCTGCGCCCCCCGCTGCCAGTGCCGCCCGTTCGGGATGGTTGAGCCCACCGTGAACGTGGCGGTGGTGTTCAGCGGCTCCGCCTACCAGATGGAGATCAAGGGGCGACTGAGCCGGGAGAACTTCCTGGACCTGCCGCTGGAGGTGAACCCCATCACTGTGCTGGTGAACAACACCAATCCGCGCACCCTACTGATGCGCATCTGCGACACGCTGGCTGCTAACAGGGTACACGGGGTGGTCTTTGAAGATAACATTGGGTCCGAGGCCGTGGCGCAGATCCTAGACTTCATCTCAACGCAGACAGCCGTGCCCATAGTGGGCATCAGCGGGGGATCTGCCGTCGTCCTGCCTCACAAGGTCAGAGTCCAGCACTGTGCCAGTTTCTAAAGTTGCTTGACCTGGATAGTTAAACTCTGATTTCTGGGTGTTCATGCTGAGATAAGATTCCCTTAGAGTTCTTTCACGGTTCACATCAAAGATTCGTAAGGGATAATGTACACTCAGCAGCACAAATAAACCCTGACAGGGTCAGGTTTAAGGACCCTGATGTGAAATGCAGAGTTCCTGAATAACCCTGAAGGGGGTTATTTTTGGCTGACTGTACATTATCTGGCTAATTACACGGTTACCTACCAAGTAAATAAATAAATGCCCATAAAATATTGATTTGAGATGAAATAATATTATTTGAGAAGAAATAGAGTGCAGAGTACAGCAAGAAACATGAAACTAGCAAAGCTATGTAGGAAACTAGGGACAATGGTCTGATATAGAGTTTAATGGTTAAAACATTTGACCTTAGAATGTAGAGAATGAACAATATTATGTCTTAATTAAAGTTCTTACAAAAGGACTTTTGAGTTATTTGACATTTCATCCTTTCACGTTTCGTTACTTTTTGCATTCCTACAGTTCAAAACAGAAGAGCATAGTGCTAGCAACAATGTCATGGGTTTGATTCCCATGGAATACATGAACTTCTTAAAATGCATAAATAAAATGTAAGTCACTAAAATGTTTGTGAAATGCAAACTTTCATGTAGTTCTGTTTCCGAAACTGTGCTACATTTGTGCCATTAACATAAGTAGCATTCCTATAGTTCGAATAGAAAACGGCAAGGTTATGGGTTCAATTCCCAATAAATGCTTGCTCTTATATAACTAACATCATGATTACAATGTAAGCTGCTAAAAAAAGTTCAGAAACTGCATAAATGCACTTTTCTGAATGTGTGGTATTTTTTGTGTCAACATCAACATGAGTAGCCTTCCTGTAGCTCAAACATAATAGCATGGGGTTCAATTCCCATGGAAAGCATGCACTTTTAAAATGAACACCTTAGTGTAAGTAACTAAAAACCATTTGTAAAATGCACAAATGCACTTTTGGGTCTGAAACAGCTGTATGTTTGTGTCATCAATGGGTAGTATTCCTGTTGGTCAAACAGAAGTGCATGGTGCTCATAACGCTAAGGTCATGAGTTTGATTGTGTAAAAGTTATGTAATGGGTACTACTGTGAACACTAGTGGTTTTTACTATGTTTTTGAAACATTGTTGCACAGCTGATAAAAACACTTTCATGCCAGCCAAAAAAAACAATCCCTTAATGTCAAACAGATTTGGATCCACACCAAAAGCTCTAGTGTGAAAGCAGTATTAATTGTGTAGCTGGTTGATTTAATTGGCCATTATGAAAAGCTATTTAAGTGGGGCTTTGTTAATACAATACTCGTATGACTGAGCAGTATGAGTCCCTGATGAAAAGTAATGAAAAAGTCAAATTAGGCACAAGCAGCAGTCTCTCAATCCTGAAATATCTTGGGACACAGCATTGAGTCCAGTGTTCGTTTCCAGAAACCCTTGTATTTCAGCACAGCACTGGGGAAATAGTGGCTAATTAGAGAATCATCATTCATCATGTTATCATTATTTACAAGCTCTATTGATTTTCCCAGCTTGAATATAGTTTGCCATTGGGTTGGATTTCCAAAGTTTTGTTGTGCAGTAAACATCATTAATGTTAATTTGCTTTATATTTTGTACATGATGCTTAGGGATGGCTAAATTTGAAATAATAGTACCACAATGACAGACAATTTTTTTTGCGATTTTTTTTTTTTGTTAGCTTTTGCAATTTTGACATGTTCAACAAGCGTCATGGTTTGTAGGCAGACCATAATAGAAAATTGCTGTGCACATTTACTAAGTAAACTTTTGTACACAACTTTACTGTATTGTATCCTTAAAGTAATTTTCTAGCAGAAAGTCTAAAATAGGTGGTATTACCTGAGTTATTTGTGAAAGAGCCAGGAAATGGATGGATCATTAGAGAACTATTGCACATGAACAGTTTTAACGAAGGCCAGTCTTTCTCTAGATGTGCGTCACTGTGTTGTTCAGCCACTGAAGCGAAACAGAGATCAGCTGACCTTTGCTTCAGTTCCAAATGGAGCTGCGAGGGACAATAGATGATCCCTGTCTGTTTTATTCCTTCTATGCAAATCACCATGAACAATGACATACAGCCCAGCTCCAAAAATAAATATAGAAATATAATGTTTATTTAGGGCACAATATGAAACTATAAAATGGACTGCTGACGTCTAGAAAGCTGAAACGGTTGCTTTGTGATTCTGTAGCAGTATTTCAGCATCTGACTGTATTTATATTCAAAACACTGCACTAGAGCAGAATACTTCTTTTTCTAATGCTAAATCCATATATCTGCATGGCTATGAAAATCTTTATGGCTAAGAGGCTGCAGCACGGCTAGTGGAAGAATATTGCAGGTTCAAATTTCAATAAATCTGTTATTGCATTTTTAACCAGATTACATATGTTACATATGTTCTTTACGATTGATAGATAGATAGAAAGAAAGAAAGAAAGAAAGAAAGAAAGAAAGAGTTTTAGTAGATCTTAGCAGTAGTGTTGGGATCTAAGCATTATAGAATGGTTTGTGTTTACTGTACTAAAGTAATCATTCATATTGAAGCTGCAAATTGAACCTGGAAACATATCTTAAAGAGTCTTTTATTGCCATTTGAGGTGCTATTTTTGTGCACAATCATCTTAAACCTCATGCACGTAAAGAAGTTAACCAACAGAGGAAATGGACTTAGTTAACTTAATTTGTTAGAGAACAGCAATATTGTGTTTAGAGAGCTTATTGAGATGAAGGTATATGGTTTCTGAGAGGGAGAATCAAAAGCAAAATTCTCTCAATATCTTCAATATTTGTATCACATTGTTTTGTAAGAGATTTTTCTACAATGTTGATTTTGTCGGTGATGTGTTTATTGACATTAGTCTTGTAGACTGTCACAGTCATCATGACAGTGTCATATTTTCATCATCATAAGTCATGCTATATAAAAACATGAAGAATACATTTTGAATTTTGTACAACAGACTAGGAAATTTAATGCAAATAGCATATACAATATGTACTTGAAATATTACTCTAGTACATGTAATATGAATCCCAGGATGAGAGTTTAAAGAAAAAAAAAAAAAGGAGAGTTGGAGTTTGAAATATGGGAAAAATTTAGCATTACATCACTTGCTCATCAGTGGATCCTCTGCAGTGAATGGGTGCCGTCAGAATGAGAGTTCCGACTATTATTTCATAGCTCTTTTAAGTTTTAGGCTGTCACTGGCAGGCTGGCACAGCTGTACCCAGTGGACTGTTGACAGGCATCTCAGGTTCTGACTGATGAATGCCACCGTTACGCCAGATGGCCACCCTGCTGCCCACCTTTCCTGCATATACAGTAGCATGAGAGAAATTCCATCAGTTTGCCTTGATGCAGATCAGTGGTTTAAACTACATGTGAAGTAAAAAGAATTGTGTTCTATGACTGCGTTTTAGTACCACCTTAAAAATAAATAAATAAATAATTACAAACAAAATCCTAATGTTTTGAGAATAATCTGATAATAGGCTAAATGGTGAATAAGTTAAATAGTGATATTTTTAAAACTATAAACCTTAACATAAAGCGCTGCATATACTCTACATTCTACGCTTGTCAGTTTGTTTGTATCTGCTTGTATCTGCTATGGGTGGTACAAAGTGAGTTTGATCTTCCAATGTCTGACTACATTAAGCCATGTTAATTGTTTTTGAAATGGTTTTTCTTTGGGGAGGAAGTGTTAAGTGTAAAAATATTGTTGTTCCTCTTGGGTTAGTGTTGTTGTTTTGGCAGTAGATAATGTTTATATGACAAGGGAAATATGAGATTGGTTCTCCTTGGTTGTTAAGTACATCAAGTTGCATTTAGCATAATGTCCCCTTTGATGTTACTTTCCTTTCAACTTTATTCTCAAAATAATATGATTTTAATCTCATAATAGTACAACTTTAGCCATGCAATTTTATATATACATAATGCTCAAATTATTAATAATTTAAGAATTTTTACTCTCACAAGTATAACTTAATTCTCCAAATATTACAACTTTTTGTTATTCTCAAAATGTTATTTTTTGTTTTATTTTATGTTACATTAAAATGCCATTGCAGTACACTTTTCTAGCATCTGGTCTACACTGTAAAAAAAAAAAGAAAGTTGGGCAAACTTAAAAGTTTAAGGCAACCAGCTTCAGCAGATTTTTGAGTTTTCTCAACTTTTTGTTTTAAGTTTATACAACAAAAAATTGAGAAATTTCCTAAAAAATCAGTTGAGAAAACTCAAAAATCTGCTGAAGCTGGTTGCCTTAAACTTATAAGTTGGCTCACCTTTTTTTTTTTTTTTTTTTTTTACAGTGTAATTATAATATTAATCAAGGTTTCTCACACAGAAAATAGTTGTAATTTGTAATTTCATGACCATTTTCCAAAAGTTTTTTGTGTGTGTCTGTACCTTTAAGACGTCTGTACATACATTAGATGATTTCTATCACGATTGGCTAGCATCTTCTTGAAAGTCACTGCTTAAGATGAATCAGAGTCAGAAATGTAGTTTGCATTCATTTGTTACAGAAGTTTGGGTCATATTTAATAGTCTGCAATGAATAAGTGGCAGGCTGTCCACTAATACAAAGTTCCAAATCAAAATAATCACATTTAAAACCATAAAACTCAGGATCTAATCAAACAAAACCAATGGCTAGCCTGAAAGCACTCAAAACTGCAGGACAAGGTCACAATGACTTTAAGACTCATTTCCTTTAATCAGTGGCTGATTAACAGAAATGAGCTGGCCTATGTAACCATAGTAATCTAAAATACTGCTGTGAT
The DNA here is from genome assembly GCA_021397915.2 of Tor tambroides. Lineage (NCBI taxonomy): Eukaryota > Metazoa > Chordata > Actinopteri > Cypriniformes > Cyprinidae > Tor > Tor tambroides. The sequence goes on along the minus strand of JAFVLL020025216.1, from coordinate 139,372 downwards.
AGTGTGGCCAGCTTAGGCACAGATAAATGCAAATGTACCACTTTCCCTAGGGCTTTTTTTTTTTTTAAATGACTCCGGTATTGATTAACTGATAGGCATCGTTCCAGGCAAGTCAGACGAGTTCTTTCACCTTCATCCATTTCCTGTTTATTAGATGCCTACTCCAGGAATAAGACATGGAAGGATATTAGTCTGGAAACCAACTTTGCTCTGAGAGTTTTGTGTATTTTCAACACTCTTGAAAATAAAGGTTTCAAATGGCAGTTTTCACAGTGATGCCATAGAAGAACTATTTTTGTTTCCCCAAAGAACCATTCAGAGTTCTTTCTTTCTTAGTGTGAAGAACATTTTAAAAATCCAAAGAACCTTGTTTCACTATAAAGAATCTTTTGTACAGTGGAGATTCAAAGGTTTAACCAATGCTAATAAAAGCTTAATAAAAGCCAAACATGGTCATATGGCTATTTCGATCATCTGTTACCTTGAAAAACAAGGCAAAAGTCTTTAGACATTCATGGCCATGCCTTTGATTCTACACAACAACCAGAATCCAATTTAGTCAACAAAAATTCATTTATTTGGGCTGTGGTGTTCTTGCGAGCCGCGTACAGAATCTAATCTTGTACGAAGCGAGTGTTCATACGTCAAGCGTACGATGAGAATGAAATCATTGTGTGTTTCCTCTCAGCAGTCAATCATGGATCAATGTGGCGCTCGTGCTGCTTTCAGACACCGGGAGATCCGGCAGACGCCGTTAACTGTTTTCAGGCATAAGGAAATAGAACGGCAAAATGAACACCTCCTTTGCCAATATACCTTTATGATTTCTTCAGAAGTTGTATTGGTTCACTGGGTTTCACTGATATTTGCTTTGCCTAGAAGCTCCTCGGAGACACCGAGTGAGAGATTTGCTTTATCTGGCCGTGCGCAGAGCCACAGGTCTTTGTGAGTTGAACACAGTGGACTCTCTATCTGTCACACACATGGAGAGACACACAGAGAGAAGTTTCCTTTGGAGATAAAACGTACATAAGCGGCTAAGCTATTATATTTCTCGTTCGACTGGACCTGGACACCTATAGTTGAGTAATGAGCAGAGATATCAAGGGAAATCCAAAGAGAAAGGGTGGAAAATGAGCGGGTATGTGTTACATATGGGCACAGATTTTTAGAAATTAAATGCTAGTGGATAGTCTACAAAACCACAAAACCAGTCATAAGTAGCACGGGTATATTTCTAGCAACAATCCATTGCATGGGTCAAAATGATGGATTTTTCTTTTATGCCAAAAATCATTAGGATATTAAGTAAAGATTATGTTCCATGAAGATATTTTGTAAATTTATTACCGTAAATATATCAAAACTTCATTTCTGATTAGTAATATGCATTGCTAAGAACTTCATTTGGACAACTTTAAAGGCGATTTTCTCAATATTTTGATTTTTTTTGCATCCTCAGCTTCCAGATTTTCAAATAGTTGTATCTCGGCCAAATATTGTCTGATCCTAACAAACCTTACATCAATGGAAAGCTTATTTATTCAGCTTTCAGGTGATGCATAAATCTCAATTTCGAAAAATTGACACTTAAGACTGGTTTTGTGGTCCACGGTCACATAAATTTAATGTATCCTAAATACGCACAAAGAAATAATATTATAAATAATAATTAAATAGTAATAATAATATTCGATAATGAAATAAATTTGACAAAATTACTAGACTGATTCGATTACACAGTAAATGTATTTTGTTGTGTGTTTTTGACTTTTCTGTGTTTTCCTCACATTACTGTACATATCTAATTTTTCATATCTCTTTACTGACATTACTGTCACCTTGGTAAAAAGTAAATTTTTTTAATGGATTTTCATAGTTTTACATCGAATGTCTGTGTCTAGAACAAGAGTAAAATAATAAAAAGAAAAGGGGGGAAAAATAGAAAAGATAAATGAAGGCACAGACAAAAAAAAAATGCACACACACACACACATATATATATATATATATATATATATATATATATATATACACACATATATATCACATATACACATATTCCCCCCCCCTGTTTTTAACTTTTTCGATTGTATAGCAATGTTCAAAACATTAGGAATTTCTGTTTGGACATCACAAGAATGATAGAAGGAATGAGTTTCTGAAGGAATATGAGTGCTGTTGCATGCAAAAGATGCTCTATGTGGCTCTAGGATGTCATGGGTGCTTGCCAGGGCATTGCTGTGCACTTGCTAACATGGCTGTAGCTCATTATTATGTGTTTTGGATGGCTGTTCGATGTCTCTTTAGTATTCCGGTCTGTAGATATGGCTTAGGTACCTCCTTCAGTGCAAGTCTATTTTTTGCCCCTTTCATAATCCAACATATGGAAATTGTAAGTCCAAAGTCTTAGAAACACAACAGCACACCTCGTCCCAACAATCCACGTGATGTCTGTGCTGCAAAATGACAAATTACCTCCATAGCATATAGAATTAGTATTCTTCCTGTAGAGACAGGCACTGGCATGTTTACAGATAATGTGGATAACATAACATTTAAGGTTTGTTGTTGGGTAACGACATGCACAAACTATGTTAACACATTAATACGGTGTAGGATCTTGGTGAATTGATCAGTGTTTCTCTGTAATTTTGAGGGTGGTAATCCTTGCCAAAGCTTTGCGTTTAGATACAGCTCCCGATATCAGCAAAAAGGGGAGGAGACAGTATTTTCAAAAAAATGCATGCTCACACTCAGCCAATTACGCTGCATATGGGTGAGAGCAGAGAGACAGAAAGATTATATTTAAGATGACATAAACTTGACAATCTCCACTGGCAATGCATTATTATCATTATGCAATACAGTCTGTTCTCCATTCAGAGGCGTTTCACATAAGAGCGATTTGGAGTGTTTGGCGCATTGTTATTTTGGTGAAGCGTAAATTAGCATTTATGTTTTTTTTTAACATAAAATGATCTGAGTACATCTATTACAGCATCCAGCGCCAAAGTGCATGAGTGTTTAAGACTCACTTCTTGTGTGGATCAGCTGCAAAAATATAGTAAAATCATCAGTATTATGAAATATTATTACAATTTAAAATAACACTTTTCTATGTGAATATATCTTAAAATGTAATTTATTCCTGTGATCAAAGCTGTATTTTCAGCATCATTACTCCAGTCTTCAGTTTCACATGCTGATTTGATGCTCAAGGAAAAAATAATAATGAATTATCATCTATATCTATGTTTAAAAAGTGCTATACAACGAAATTTGTATGGAAGTAAAGATGTTTCTCGTTACTTTTATCTTTTATGCATCTAACACTGGATTCTGCACGCTGTCGACTTACTATAAAGTTTGTTTTGCATATTACAATAGCAATACACACTGCAAAAAATATTTAAAACAAAGATTATTTGAATACATTTTGCAAGAAAATTCTATTTCAGTCTTCAGTTGGTACATTTACTAACAATTTTTGAGTGAATTTTTTTTCTTTTCAGTGTAAAAGGCAGATTTTTAATTGTCCATTTTTTCCTCATATAATTGGTTCTTGATACCTGAAAATATATAACCTTAATATATAAAATATATATATAAAAAAATATATGAGCTGTCTTTATATTTTAAAAGGGGGTCCCTCAAGTTCATCAGTCGGTGTCCTTGAGGGTCCATCACAAATGTTGAAAATCCCTGCCATAGTTAAAACAACACTTGACCAAATGTCATGGTATTACACTTACAATAATTGGGGCAACTTAATGCAAAGAGGATACAAATAGTTAATTTTGGAAGTTGCATATTAAATACAATTTGTATAAAAATCTGTCAGAATCAATCATAATAAACAATCTACTGACAGCTTTGGATGTGTGGCACACTGTAGTCATTCTGTCAGGTTTCTTATCTTTGAAATGAGACACTGCTGATTAGAAGCTTAATTAAGGTGATTTAAAAGTCTTCAGAACAGTATTCAAGGTGAACACTCAAAAAATTGAAGGACGCTCACAGATTCTTATATGATACATTTGTTTTGTAATGGGACCAGCTTATAAATACCTAACCCATTATATTGCTCTAACCGTTCTTGGTGTCACACCTTGTACTTTTTTAAATGCAATGGTCGTTCAATGACACAAGCATTCAAGCATTGTGATTTTTAGAGCAGTTAAAGGGGTCAGTGAACGGGAACGTCTCCCGTTCCCAGCCTAATGAACAGGCTTACCCTACTTTCCCAATGCTTTTGTCTGAAGGACATCACTGTGTAACGCTGAAAGTCTCTCTCAGGAAGCGGTTCAATATGAAATCCTCTTCTGGTAGCAGTTGGCCTTCATCTACTAGATAAAAACTCGGTCAAGTTTAGATTCAGTCCCCGTAACTCTTTCTAAAATGATAAATGATATTGTTTGTAGTCCTTTCCTTGTGGATAAACCAAATGTCATGTCCAGGCAGTCAGATCTTTGACTATAGACTAGAGGTAAATGTGGTTATTGGACTGCAATATTTAGTTGCCTTTATGTTCTTCAAATGCTTGTAATTTACCTTATAATTCTCTCAGGGTCCATGGGAACTGTAAATTTGGATGAAATCAAGCTTGGGGGAATTTTATAGCTGGAGAATTATGTTTTAAAATGATAAAACTGTTATGCATGGATGATTAAATATGCATCCGCAAAATCAAAACACCTGAATAATATTGAAGAATGTGATTGTGGGCTATAAGTAAAGACTTTTTAATTGCTACATAAAGATTTTATTGTAACCTCATTTGCAGGGTGTGCTTTATTTGTGTCACATTAAGCACAATTAAAGAACATTTATGAAATAAATAGTTATGGCTCTACAGTGTGTGCAGAATTATTAGGCAAGTTGATATTCTGGTCATATTTTTTTTCCTAGAACATTTTACCAATTCCAAACCACATCAATCTTAATAACTACTATTGATTTTGTATTTAATCATTTATAAGTGATATATAATTGTCCATGAAGGCTGAAAGTCAAAAACTCCTTATTTCAGGTGTGCAGAATTATTAGGCAGGTTTTCTTTTACAGATAAAATGAGCCAAAAAAGAGATTGAACTCAAGAATAAAAGTAAAAAAAAGTATTAAATGCCCATGAGAAGGATGCAATACTAGTGCAATAATAGAATTAGCAAAGTTAAGGCATGACCATTGGGCAGCGAAATGCTCATTGGGTCAGCACGGTCAGAAAAAACAAGTGGAGAAGAAAAGACACGTTAACTGCAAATTAGAATTAAGAAGTAATGTGAAGAATTAGGTGAGAAACCATCAGGAACCATTTAGTCTCCAGCGCCATCATTTTCCAGAACTGCAACCTTCCTGGAGTTTCCAGAAGTGGAATGTATCAGGTTCTCAGAGACTTTGCTTGGGTAAAAAATTCTTTAAAATGGCCCTCACTTAATAAGAATAACATGCTGAAGTGTAGTGAAATACATGAAGACTTATTTATTTTTTTTATAGGCTTTATGGACAGATAAGTTGTGAGTGACTCTTGAAGGACCAGCATCACATCCTCTTGTGCCACTGTTTGAAGAATTTATCTTCCAGAATCTGCCAGTAAGTTCTAGGAGCTCATTTTAGTCAATCTCTGCAAGACATACTTTTCAGGATAGGAGATGGACTAAAAATGAGCTCCTAAAACTTACTGGCAGATTCTGGAAGATAAATTCTTCAAACAGTGGCACAAGAATGTGATGCTGGTCACTCAAGTCACTCCTAACCATATGTCCATAAAATATGAAAAATCAGTCTTCATGTGTTTCACAACACTTCAGCATGTTTTTCTTATTAAGTGAGGTCATTTTTTTAGGATATTTTACCCAAGCAAAGTCCCTGAGAACCTGACATTGCACTTGTGAACTCCAGGAGAATTTGCAGTTCTGGAAAATGGGTTTTTTAGGTTCTGGAGACTAAATGGTTCCTGATGGTTTCTCACCTAATTCTTCACCTTAATTCTTAATTTTTTTGCAGTTAGCATGTGTGTTTTCTTCTCCACCTGTTTTTTCTGACTCTGCTGATCCAATGAGCATTTCGCTGCCCAGTGGTCATGCCCTAGCTTTGCAAATTCTATTATTGCATTAGTATTGCATCCTCCTCATGGGCATTTAACAATTTTTGACTTTCAGTCTGAGTTAAATCTCTTTTTTTGGCTCATTTTATCTGTAAAAGAAAACCTGCCTAATAATTCGGCACACCTGAATATAAGAAGTTTTTGACTTCCAGCCTTCATGGACAATTATATATCACTTATAAATGATTAAATACAAAGTCAATAGTAGTTATTAAGACTGATGTGGTTTGGAATTGGTAAAATGTTCTTGGAAAAAAATATGACCAGAATATCAACTTGCCTAATAATTCGGCACACAGTGTATAATTTAATTGGATGACCTGTATTTGGAGTTATTTTGCACAGGCGATATACAGAACACACTTGTGATTGAATATCATTTGGATTTTATATTAATGCACCAAGTTGTGGTGTTATTTATTTAGATGATGATGACAATGATGATTAATATCATATTAACATAACATTTTAGTAAATATAATATTAATATGTAGTATAGCATGACTGAATATTATTTAGATTCTATATTAATGCATCAAGTTACTGTATGTTGTTTTTCCAGTTGATGATGATTATTTATAATATTATATATTATTTGTATTCAATATAAAATTAATATTTAGTAGTTAATATGCTGTAGTAATATAAGTTACTTTACTTAATATAAATATATAACATTAATAATAAAATAATTATTGGCCATTATAGTAGTATAAAATATAATGTTAATACTTTTAATATTTTATAAATTATAATGTTCATATATATTTTTATTATTAATTATAATATATATATATATATATATATATATATATATATATATATTTATTTATTTATTATAAAGTAATGATTATAATAATAAAACATAATAGTTTAACATTATAATTTAACCTAATTTTGTGTGTGTGTATATGCTTGCAGAATACACACACACACACACACACACACACACACACACACACATACACACACACACACACATTTTATACACACACATATATATTAATGTCTTTGGTTTTAACAGCTAAAAATATGGAAAATAATATGGAGAAATGACGTCAAGCTCTCACTTTGCTGTTTTTCTCACAGGGTGACGGCTCTACCTTCCTTCAGCTGGGCTCTTCCATCGAGCAGCAGATCAATGGGATGTTCAAGATGATGGAGGAGTACAATTGGGACAGTTTTGTGGTGGTGACCAGCATGTACCCGGGCTACGACACCTATGTGGACTACATCCGCTCCTTTATCGATACGTCTTACTTCCTCTGGGAGCTGCAGGACACCTTGACGTTTGACATGTCGGCCGACGGCATGAACGACCTCCGTGCCCGCCGGTTACTCCAGCAGATCGACGCGCAGGTGCTGCTGGTGTACTGCTCGCACGACGAGGCCCAGTACCTCTTCTCCATGGCCAGGGAAGTGGGTTTGGTGGGTCCGGGGTATATCTGGTTTATCCCCAGCCTTGCGGTGGGAAACCCCAATATGCCTCCTCCAGACAGCTTCCCCATTGGATTGATCAGCATGATCACTGATCGTTGGAAGATGAGCTTGAGAAACAGGGTCAGGGATGGTGTAGCCATCGTGGTGAAAGCAGTGGAGAGCTTCCGCAAGCAGAGAGGGTTTATTCCTGACGGACACATGGACTGTCAGAGTCCGGAGCGGCCATCCACCAATGACACTCTCTACAGGTGGGTGCTCACAGTTATTCTTTTGGTGCCACTAGGGGTGGAGATATTACCCTTAAAGTGATAGTTCACCCAAAAATTCAAATTCTGTCATCATGAACTCAGTCTCATGCTGTTCCAAACCTGCATGACTTTCTTTGTTCTGTAAAATGTGAAAGAAGACATTCAGTATGAAAGAAGAATCTTGGTAACCAGGTTTCAGTTGCAGTATATTTTTTTGCCCATACATTGTTTGTTTGGTTACCAACATTATTTAAAATATTTGGTCCCACTTTATATTAGGTGGCCTTAACTACTATGTACTTACATCAAAAAATAAATACAATGTACTTATTGTGTTCATTTTGTATTGCAAAACACTTTTGCTGCCATTGAAGTGGGATACGGGTAAGGTTAGGGACAGGTTTGGTGGTATGGGTAGGTTTAAGGGTGGGTTAAGGTGTAAGGGATGGGTCAACAGTGTAATTATAAATGTAATTACAGAAATTAATTACAGATGTAAGTACATATAGGTATTTTTTAAAAATATAAGTACAATGTAAAAGCATGTATGTACACAATAAGTGCATTGTATCAAATGATTAATTTAAATGTAAGTACATATTAGTTAAGGCCACCTAATATCAAGTGGGACCAAATATTTTCTTTCTTGTGCTGCAGAAGAAATAAATGTATACAGGTTTGTAACATGTTGGAGACTAAATTATTACAAAATGTTCATTTGGGGGGTGTGTGTGTGTGTGTGTGTGTATACATACATACATATACTTAATAATATTTTAATCATAAATAAAAGCACAAAAAACTACAATTAATTGTTTTGTCTGAATATAATAATAATAATAATAATAATAATACAATTATTCAAGTATAAATAGTGATTCATTTAATAATTAATTCATTATTAATCATATTTTTATTTAATAATAATATTAATGTAATAACATTGTATTTTGGTATAATTATTCCGTTACACGCACACACACACACACACACACACACACACACACACACACATATATATATATATATATATATATATATATATTAGTGCTGTCAAATGATTAATCGCGATTAATCGCACCCAAAATGAAAGTTTTTGTTTACATAATATATGTGTGTACCGTGTATATTTATTATGTATATATAAATACACACACATATAGTATATATTTTGAAAATATTTACATGTATTTACATTTATATTAATTCATGTATATATTTATATTAATATAATTTATATTATATATAAATCTATTTAATATATAAACAACATATTTTTCTGGAATATATACATACATAATAAATATACACAGTACACACACATATATTATGTAAACAAAAACTTTTATTTTGGATGTGATTAATCGTTTGACAGGACTAATATATATATATATATATATATATATATATGAATTTAAGAATCAATATAATATACAGAATGGATATGAAAAATGTATAATTATAAAAAGTTATACTTGCTAAATTTTACATTTAATAGTGTTATTAAATTGTAAGTGTTTTTAAAGATTAGCTTTTATGTGAGTTTGGAAGATGGCTGAGGTAATCTAAATGTAAAAAAGGATACATTAACAAAATAATGCATAAATAAATAATGGATACCCATAAATTAATAAATATTTAATATTGCCAGATAATTAATAAAGGTATATTGTGCATCCCTATTAAAAACAACTGTTGGAGCTTTGTCCTTTACATTCATTGGTATTTTTGGCATAACAAAGTCCTTTTCTGTAGTGCAAGGGGTTGTGGCCAATATACTAAAAGTCTAACAGAAATAGGTTACACAAATTAAGTGATAATACTTAAAGTCCATCAGAAATTAAATTAAATTTCAATGGACTTTGATTTGGGATGCACTAATCCTAATACCGCTTACTATATAGTTGGGACACTAAGTAAATTTGGATACAGCCATGGTATGAGAGAGATTTTGGACAACAGATGGAGGATATTAGGGAAATCCACATGTACAAATGTGCTATGTTATGAAATCTACGATAAGGTTACAAAAAAACCTCCCAAGTACCTTTGGATTTACCTGACCCAACAGGATCACCTAAGCAAAATTAAGGTGAAGGGATATAAAGTGACAGGAAAGTTTGGACTTCTGCCAGCAGTTTTCTGCAGCGGGGCCAAAAACCAGGGTGCTCACTTTGCTGCACATTGCCCAGTCTGTGCCATCCGGATTTAGAAACAGGGATCAGAGCGAAGATGTAACGTGTGATGTGCCCTTTCTTGCCAGGGCTGCCCAAAAGAGCAATCTGGTGCCATCTGTGCCAGGGAACACAACAAATCCTGTTTCGTCAGAAAATGTTTTAATCATCCAAAGGGGGCCAGAGTTTGAGCGGCCGAGGCAGAGAGAGGTGCTCTGTGTTTGGTGCAGCCCAAGGTCACTGGGTTATAAATCATGTGGGAGATCCGTAAATGTGTGTGTGTGTGTGTGTGCAGTGCTGTAAAATACCACAAGTGGTTTTTATATCATTATCAAAGTAAGGAGGTGTCATTCTCAACTTGTATACTGTCATTTTTGTTTGTGCAACACATGAAATGAATTTTCGTAGAATCTTTACACAACTTTTTCCATGAACATTCATATACTGCAAAAATCATATTTATTTTCAAGTAAAAATTTTTAATTTAAAAAATACACATGTGCGTTACTTGAAAACTAATTAGGAAGTCATGACAAAAATGACCAAAAAACACCATAAATGTAGTAATTTAGGTTCCAAAATGAAGTCATTTATGTTGTAAAATTGTAAAGTAGCTTCACATTTGCACTTTGTGGAGAAAGCAATCCCATAATGCCATTATTACATGGTCAGTGGTAAAATAAATGCAAAATTGTGGAAGAGGTGAGAGAACTTTTGATTATAAACAAACATATATGTAATTCAATACTGAGAATTATAAATAGTCCAGTCCCTGCTGAAAAAACATCAGCCTAAGCTGGTTTGCTGGTGTTAGCTGGTCTCCCAGTCTGGTCAGGTTGATCTGTTGGCAGGTTTTAGAGAGGTTTTGGACACTTTTCAACAGGTCAGGCTGGGAGATGAACTGGCCTCTCAGGAAAACCACAGCTTGGCCAGCTTTAGCTTGGCCAGGCTGAAAGACTACTTTAAACCAGCTAATGTTTAAATAAAAATGAACTCATTTACCTAATATTTAAGTGCACAATGTAGTTTTGTGCTTAGAGTAATGCACCGTTAGCTTAGCAACGTGCTAATGCCTAACTCAAAATCAGTTGTGACTCTCCGTCAAAGCACTATTTGAGAAAAAATCATGACAATTAGCATACCGTCTCAGAAAGCAGCCGTCTTTGTAGGCAGTGAGGCAAGCTCGCTAAGTTTTGCACATTAGCTTAGCAACATGCTAATTCCAAATTCTATTAAATCAATTGACCTTTTGCAAAAAACCTGCCCTCCTTAGTTACTCTTGCTATCTCCGACAAGCCATACCGCTCTCACAATACACTCATGTTCTCACGCAGTGAAAAATACATCGCAGAGGAAAGAGGAAACTGGCAGCACACCGACAGACAAGACAGAGCAGGCTACTTCTGGTATGAAACAAGGTCTCAGCTTTAAAATTTCGTCAAACAATAAAATACCGTTTTGTAGCTCTAATGTGTCATGATAGTACGTATTTTATTTCAACCGCAGAAAGACGTCAGTACACACCATTTAAATTGATGCTTCGCAGGGTGCTTGATTGACAGGCAATCTGACCAATCATAACGCAGAATCCACCATTTTGTCCAACAAACAAATCAGACAGGAAAGTAGATGAACTTTGGTGGACTTAAACTTGAAAAATTGTATGTACTGACGTCTTTCCACAGCTGAAATAAAATACCTTCTGATGTTCGTTATGATGTTCATTCATGTTTATTTCCTGCTTTAAGTAAATATGAAACGGCGATCAGTTCACGTGCTGCTTGAACTGAGGTGCTACAGTGATCTGTCATGACACATTAAAGAGCCACAAAACGGTATTTATTGTTTAAATTTATTTAAAAAAAACACAAAATTTGAAAGCTCAATCATTGTTTCATAAGTAACCTGCTCTGTCTTGTCTGTTGGCGTGTTGTCAGTTTCCTCTTTGCTCCACGATGCATTTTTCACTGAGTGAGAACAAGTGTAGTGTGAGAGCGGCATGGCTTGTTGGACATAGGAACAGTAACTAAGGAGGGTGAGTTTTTGCGAAGGGTCAATTGTGACTCGATTCTCCCTCAAAGCGCTATTTAAGTTGCTGCCCATGTAGAGCGCTCTAAATCATTTACATGTGAGGCTACATGACATACAGCCAAAGTCTGAACAAATAGTTAAAACCAGTCTAAGCTGGTTGACTGGTTTTATCTGGTCTTCCAGCCTGGTCACTGGTGGTTTAGCAGGCTGGATTTAGAGGGGTTTTGGCGTCTTCAGCTGGTCAGGCTGGTCTTAGTGGTCTAACCATTTAAAACCAGGAGAACACTTTGGCCAGGATGGGAGACCAGCTTAGCTGGCTTAAACCAGCACTCTCCATCTTAAACCAGCTAAAACCAGCCAACCAGTATAGGTTGATTTTAGCTGTTTTTTTTTCAGCAGAGTATAAAATCTATTGTGAGTTGATTCTCCCTTAAAACACTACAGTATTTGAGACATGTGAGGCTACATGACGGTTAACATATAATTTCTTGGAAAGCTGTTGCCTTTGTAGTCAGCGAGGCAGCTCACTAACAGAGCTAAACACATTAACATTCCCCTAGTAGCATGACTTTTTGACAATATAATCTTGCTTTTGAGGGGTTTTATTTTCTCGTTACTCATTCAGTTTTGAGGCATAAAGATAAAATGCCACTGAAATGATCTCGATCCAGAAGAGTCACCCTCGTTATTGATGGGCCGCTTTTAATTAAGTCTGATTTTAATGCTCTTGAAAACAGGTCATTTTACCTGTTAATGAGATTACAGCAGATTATCAGATTATGCTGGCTTTTCACACAGATGACACTCAAGCGTGCCCATAATACTCAGGGGGCTTTCATCACCTCCGCTGGGACGCTGTATATATCATGTGTGTGGGTGTGAGGTGTATAGATGAGATGAGGCTGTCCAATACCCCACCCACAGCGAGACCGAATTATGCTGCATGATGAATCATGTGGCTGCAATTATCTGATTTATTAATGCTTTGAGCATAAGAGCAAATGTTTTCAATAACATGAGGCATGATGCAATCTTCAGTATCAAAGTGTATCAGACGTTCACAGCTCTAATTGAGTTTGTTCTGATGATGTATTCCACTTGATCTGAGGCGCTGGTAAACTTGAGCTGATCAATTACAATAATAATGCCAGTGTCTATGTGTAAAAATGGTATGAGGTTTTTGGTTTTCATTACGAAGAGAAATTGCACTTTTGATGTCTCTAATGGGGAGAATTCAGAAGATGTTCCATTCACAGTTTATGACCAAATATAAAAGACAAAAGGTTCAAAGCTAAAATCGTCAATCCAAACTCCACTGAGACAGAGAAAGCATAATACAAACCACAAAATCTGTCTGGAGAACAAACAGAGGAACAAGAAATGAGCTGGAGAATTATACAGAATTATACATACAGTATATCACAATCTTTAGAAATGGATTTTAGCCATTTGCCTAGGTGTTTGCTTACTAGCCCAAATTAAGAGTCCGCCCCTAGATTTAGAAAAATCAACAAGTTATATAAGGATTTTTCAAACCCCCAACCTAAACATTACAGTTTGGCACATAACCTGTTCTGCGGTGATTGTATTGATAGTGCTAGTGAGAGGTGCACTTTAATTTTGATGGTGGGTTATGTGATGGTTTCAGCTGACACAGGTTCTGCTCCACGCTGAGGTCTGTCTCTGCGTTTGGAAGCAGCTTGGTGTAGATGGTTCCAGTGGAGGGTCCTCTGGGAGGCTGAAGTGGAAGTGTTGGCATGGTTTTGGTATTTTCCGTAGCTGTGGGAATTTGTTTCAGCAGAATAGGTTTGCACAGTTATTTTTTTTTTAAAGCCCAACAATAATTACCAGGATGCTGTGAAACCCAGAGAGACCTAAAAATAAAAATAAAAAAATCTGTGAAAAACTCTATGTGATAGCAGGAACACTGTGAGACAGATACACCACAAAACAGAGTCTGAATAGACAGAGCTGTGTTGCTAGGGTGTTCTGGGGCCGTTTGCAGAAACATAGCCACTATGTTAAAACGGCGTCTTAAGAACTAATTCGATCAACTAGTAGTTTGCAAAGAGGTAATCAGACTTACTTTTTGGATTCAAATTACACCATTCTCCCTTTAAAAAGTTATGACCAGCCTTAAAGAAAAAAAAACAGATAACTTTTTATAACTAGTCTAAGTGGTTTATGCAACCGCCCCTAGTTGGTTTAAGTGCATTACTGTGTGGTTGCTAGGATGTTCCGGAGTTTTTATTTATTTATTTATTTATTTTTTACTGTTTTGCTATGTTGGGTCTCGGACATTTTGGACACTTTTTTTTAGTGTGTTGTTATGTCTCAGATACACAAATGTCCTGATCCAGCTTTGTTTCTAACTATTTTCATTGGTGAAACAGGAAAAAAAAAACAGACAATATTGTGTCTAAAATGTAACTCACTCAATATTAACTTATTAAAATGTTTTTTGAACTGTTGTATAAAGTTAATATCACATTTGCGATCACGCACATATGCTAAAATTGAAGAAAACGGCATTCTTGCTCGCTATTACTTTAACTATATCGTATCTTATAAATATAAAAAACAAAACCCATACAGTGATATTTGTTGCTTTCGTAACTTGAATTATAGGGGCATTTTAACTGCATCCAAATAGGCTTAATCACGCAGTGAATGCTTTTGGACGTGCTTTTGTTGGTTTTTTACAAAGTGAGTGGCATAATTGTTATTGTCAGCTTGCATTTCGTTAAAACAACAGTTACGATATTATCGCAGATGATAAATATGAACACTCATATTGCTAGGGTGTTCTGTGTGGTTTTAACAGTGCTGCTATTCATTTTCTATGATGTTTGTTCTGTGTTGTTTCTAGTATGTTGTTATGTGGTTGTTAGGGTGTTTTAGTGTGCTGCTTAAAGACCACCAACAATAAGTACAGTATAAAAGTAAAACCTGACATATCATGCTTTCATTCTTTTTATACTCATATCCTTGAGTCACAATTTATATGACGTATTGTTAATTACATATGAAGATTGCCGAACATTGTTGAGAAAACATCTGTCTGACTGTTTTCACAGGCATATGCTGAATGTGTCCTGGGAGAACACTGACTTTTCCTTCAACAGTGATGGATATCTGGTCAACCCTTCCATGATCATAATCACTCTGGACCGCGGGAGACAGTGGGATAAGGTATGAATGTTTTAACCTGTAAAACTATAAAACATTTCATTTTCTTCTGCCATATTCGATTCAAAAGGTTTCATCTCCAATGGCTTCATCAATTTTAATGCACCTCTGCAGGTTTCATAGCCTTCAGGCTAGTTGTGAGTTAAAATGCCATAGATAAATAGCACATACACCTTAGCGTTATTCGTTTGAAACGCATCAACTTTCACTTTTTACGTTCAGAGAATGGAAATTGGAAACGTCCTATTAAACATTTATGTTTTAACCAGAGTTAGATGACATTGTCTGCTTTTATGAGCAAAGCATTCTCAGATGCACTGCGTTTTTATAGTGGTCACCATGAATGATTGCACATCTATACGGTTCGGTCCGTTTTCACACATCAGCGATAGCAGGAGATACTAATTGAATTCAGTTCGTTCATGGAAATGTGCACAAAAAACATTTCAGTGAGTACTTTCATGCAACCCCAACACTGTTTACAGGCCAGTGGGAAAGGTGCCCAAAAAGACTGTTTGTTTTGGTTCAGGGCCTCAAAAAACTGCGTCCAGCAGTCTTTAAGCAATTACTCGCTATTGATATTTTCTTCAGGTTGGACTCGGTTCATATTGGGTGTGGAATCTTGCCCAAAGCTTCCTGGCAGAGGCCACACTTTTTCCCCTCCAGGTGGAGTGAAGTTATATCAGGAACTGAGAGTGATGCAATGCTGGTCTGGATCACTACAGAGAGAGAAAGCCATAAAAAATAGAACAAAGCTCCAAATGAGATGTCGGCCTGAGATTCTGGTTTGGTGTCAGACTCGACACAGTCATCACTTTGTGCTGAACACACGCAGACTGCTGTAATCAGATGCTTTCTGCTATTTAAAACAAGGTGGAATCTCATGATAAGGGGATTCTGTCACTTTTTACACTGATAAGATGTTGATACAGAGCTAGCAAGAGCGTGTTTTTCAAAACAACCAAAAATATATACTTTTTTTCAGTTTAATTGGCATACATGGACCAATAAATAACATCCTCCCTGTGGAAAATTGGACAACCTGCTATTTTATTACTCAGGAGACTTAGTGGACTTAGATTAAATATCAACTTTATATCAAGTCTCAGCATTATGGAAGCCCATTTCTGCCGCTTTTTAAAAAATAAAAAAGGTAATTGCAACTTTTAATCTCACAATTCTGAATTTTTCTCTGAATTGTATTATATAAGCTCACAATTTCAAGTTATAAAGTCAGAATTGCAAGTAAATATCTTTTTATGACTTTTTTTCTCACAGTTGCTAGTTCACATCTGACAATTCTGATTCAGTTCTCAGTATTGTGAGATGTAAACTTGCAATTGCGAGAAAAAATTCAGAATTGTGAGATAAAAAGTCGCAGTTACCTTTTTTATTTTTTATTTAGGGGCAGACACAAGCTTCCATACAGAAGTTCCTCACTAGAGCTAAGATTGTAGATAGTATAGCTGAGATATTACAAGAATTTGATGAAGAATATTGCTCTCCATTTAATCTTACTGCTGTCTTGGACAGTTCACCCCAAAAAAATGTCATTATTTACTCAACTTCATGTCCTTCCAAATCCATTTGACTTTATGGTAACACTTTATTTTAAGGACCAATTCTCACTTGTAACATGTTGCTTATTAGCAAGCATATTACTAGCGTATTGGCTTTTTATTCTTACTTATAAAGCACATATTTATGTCCTATTCTGCGTGACCATATTTTATATCCCTTAATCCACCCAATACCTAAACCTAAAAACTACCTTACTATTAATAAGCAGCAAATTATGAGTTTATTGAGGAAAAATTTGGAGAATTGGTCTCCAAACTAAAGTGTGACCGACTTTTTTTTTTTTTTTTTTTTTGTGGAACGCAAAAGGAAGAATTTTGAAGACTGTGCCATTTGCTCATTTCTACTGGAAACTGATGCTTTCGAGCTTCAAGCAAGATAATAATCCATCGTGAAGTATTGTATAAGTAGTCCATATGATCTGTGTGTGCTATTTTTGTATGGTGGCTTAGTGTGAGAAATAGTCAAAAAAAGACAAAATAGAAATAGTAAATGATGGCTTAGATATTTCACACAAAGCTATCCTGTGGCTTTAGGAGACATTAGAAGTAGTATGGACTACTTTAATGATAATTTAATGAAGTTTTTGCATCCTTTTGAAAGCTTTAAAATTCTGGATCCTATTGCAAGTGTATGGCCATGAGTCTTTCTCCTTTTGTGTCTCACGGAAGAAAGAAAGTCATACGGGTCCAGAACGACATGAAGGTGAGTAAATGATGACAGAGGTTTCATTTTTCTGTGAACTCTTCCTTTAACAGATATTTCTCCCTTTGTGTTGCAGTCACTCTAGCTTTGTTATCTACTGTCTTTGAGCCTGATAAACAAAGAGTGAGATTTTTTTACTTTCTTCAAAGAATGAGGCCTCTTTTATCCTGCTCACATATTCACAAGGAGTCTTGGTGCATGATGACAGCAGGTATGATGAACTTCTTTTGATGAAATGGATGGTCTCTCTGTGTTGTACACGTGACTCTCTCAAATCCATTGTCCCTTGCCTCAGGTGGGAGATATACAACTCTTATCTATGGCTGTTTTGCACATCTATTTCAGCGCCGGGCTGAAAGAGTGCTTTTCCATTTCAGGCCTCTTTGCTTTGCTGATGTAATTTACTGTGCAGGTAATTTATTTGGCAGCAGATTGTCCTTTTCAAACACAGTGAGGCTGAAGGCCGGTGATAACTCTTTCCTTATGACTTGGCTAGTGTCATCTTCCAATGACACCTTTTTGTCAGAAGCTGCTAAGGTGCCCTCAGGTGCGAGAGGAGAACATTAAGGAGGAGACACCAGAGGTTGGCCTTGCTTCTTTCGCTGTGCTGTGATCCAGAGTGAAGCCGCAAAGACCTTCTCCACTGTGTCTGCAAAAGAATTACTGCAAGATTGAGAATATGCAAATGACATATTATAAAGCAAAGATAAACAGATTGCTCCTGTCTTCATAGTAAATTTTGGGTATTGATTCTTTTCAGTTTTTGTGGAATTCTGAAAAGTATGATGACCATCATAATTACTGTGATCATCAATAATATGATAACTAGCAGTATAAATTGCTTTATGATTGTATGATAACTGACACTATCTAAATTAGTGCTATGATAACTAGCAGTAAAAATTACTTTACTAGCACTATGGTAACTATCACTATCATAATCCGTACTATGATAACTAGCAGTATAAACAACCTTACAATTACTAGAAGTATGATAATCAGCATAACTGACATCATAACTACTGTAGTATAATCCGTACTATGATAACTAGCAGTATAAACAACCTTACAGTTACTAGAAGTGTGATAATCAGCATAACTGACATCATAACTACTGTAGTATAATCAGTACTATGATAACTAGCAGTATAAACAACCTTACAGTTACTAGAAGTGTGATAATCAGCATAACTGACATCATAACTACGGTAGTATAATCAGTACTATGATAACTAGCAGTATAAACAACCTTACAGTTACTAGAAGTGTGATAATCAGCATAACTGACATCATAACTACTGTAGTATAATTCATACTATGATAACTAGCAGTATAAACAACTCACAGTTACTAGAAGTGTGATAATCAGCATAACTGACATCATAACTACGGTAGTATAATCAGTACTATGATAACTAGCAGTATAAACAACCTTACAGTTACTAGAAGTGTGATAATCAGCATAACTGACATCATAACTACTGTAGTATAATCAGTACTATGATAACTAGCAGTATAAACAACCTTACAGTTACTAGAAGTATGATTAATCGGCAATATGATAACTGACATTATCATAACAAGCTTTGTGATAATCAGTATGATAACTAGCAGTATACACAACTTTATGATTACCAAAAGTATGATAATCACCAATATTATAATTAACATTATCATAACTACAGTAGCACTGATAATCAACAAACAACTGAAATCAACAAACAACATGAAAAACAACTTTTATTACTAGCACTGTGATAACCAACATTATTATAACTAGCTCTGTATGAATCAATATATAACAACTAGCAGTTTAAACAACTTTATGATTACTAGCACTATGATAATTGACACTATCATAACTATCATTATCATAATCAGCACTATGATAGCAGCATAAATAACTTTATGATTACTAGCGCTGTGATAACCGACATTATCATAACTAGTTCTGTGGTGATCAATAAATACTATGATAAGAAGCAGTATAAATTACATTATGATTACTAGCACTATAACAACCAGCATAAGAGTACTGTTACAATGTCATAACTAGTACTGTGATATTCAAGACTATCATAACTAGCAGTCTAAACAACTTTATGATTACTAGTACAACGATAACCAGCACTATGACAACAGACAGTATCATTACTTGCGTTGTGATAAGTACTATAAAAAGTATAAATGCCTTTATGATTTCTATGATAACTTACACTATCATAACTAGTACTATTATTATAATCAGTACTATAATAGCTAGCAGTATAAACAACCTTATAATTACTAGAAATATGATTATCAGCATAACTGAAATCATAACTACTGTAGGACAGTTGATATTATAACTAGCAGTATAAACAACTTTATGATTGCTAGCACTATGAAATTGTCACTATCATAACTATCACTATATGATAACTTGCAGTATAAACAACTTTATGGTTACTAGCACTATGATAATTTACACTATCATAACTATCAATATGATAACTTGCAGTATAAACAACTTTATGGTTACTAGCACTCTGATAACTAGCACTGCAATATAACTGTTGCACTGTCTTAACTAGTACTGTGATATTCAAGACTATCATAACTAGCAGTCTAAACAACTTTATGATTACTAGTACAACAATAACCAGCACTATGACAACAGACGGTATCATTACTAGCGTTGTGATAAGTACTATAAAAAGTATAAATGCCTTTATGATTTCTATGATAACTTACACTATCATAACTAGTACTATTATTATAATCAGTACTATAATAGCTAGCAGTATAAACAACCTTATAATTATTAGAAGTATGATTATCAGCATAACTGAAATCATAACTACTGTAGGACAGTTGATATTATGATAACTAGCAGTATAAACAACTTTATGATTGCTAGCACTATGAAATTGTCACTATCATAACTATCACTATATGATAACTTGCAGTATAAACAACTTTATGGTTACTAGCACTATGATAATTTACACTATCAAAACTATCAATATGATAACTAGCAGCATAAACAACTTTATGGTTACTAGCACTATGATAATTTACACTATCATAACTATCAATATGATAACTAGCAGTATAAACAACTTTATGGTTACTAGCACTATGATAATTTACACTATCATAACTATCACTATATGATAACTTGCGGTATAAACAACTTTATGGTTACTAGCACTATGATAACTAGCACTGCAAGTTAACTGTTACACTGTCTTAACTAGTACTGTGATGTTCAAGAATATCATAACTAGCAGTACATATTGCATAATTGTTAGCACTATGATAACTGACACTATCATAACTAGTACTATTATAATCAGTACTATATAGCAGTACAAACAACTTTATGGTTATTAGCACTATGATAACCAGCACTATGATATAAGATTAACTAGTTTTGTGATAATCCATACTAAAACTAGCACTATAAAAACATTATAATTACTAGCACTATAACCAACATTATCATAATTGTATGATTACTAGCACTATGATTGCCAGAACTATGATAATTAACACTATTATAATTAGCACTGTGATATATGCTATGGTAACTAGCAGTATAAACAACATTATGATTACTAGCACTATGATAATTCACACTATCATAACCCGCACTCTGATATTACAGTGTGATATAACCAATGTGATGATAAGCAACGCAATTATTATTAGCAATGCTGGCATTGTTGCGTTTCATGTATTTAGATGGTTGTGAAGTGGCTCACTGAAGCAGGCAGCATTTATTATTGTAATTAAGTATAGCATAAATTTTGACCAGATCTATGTTTGGATATAAGGACTATCATTTTCCAAAGAATCTCAAAGAACTGTACATTATTTAACTGCTTTAATGAGTTATTTTATGAGTTAGCACGATGTAACTATTTGTCAGAAAAGAAACCACACGTGGGATTCCAGTCAGGGACCGATTTCACACCGGATGACTAAGTGTGGACAGTCTCTTGCTTAATAAAAACAGTAATTAGTTTCACTTCTGTGGTTTTGAGTTTTCCCTGAGCTGTGGTCTATATGTTGATGAAAGGAGCTAGCCGATATATTACAATTTGTCTATATTGCTAAGCACCATAAAATCTAATGAATATAATTATCACACAAAGATTACTTGCATCCGGACTAATAAAGCGTAACCGGCAGAAAGTGCTTACTCTGAGATTTGCATCGGCTTGGAGTCATTTAAATACAGCCTTGCTTTCATTTCCTTGATTAGGTTGAAATAGAAGTTCTCATATTGTATATGGCACTTTTCTCAGGGGTCTTGTCTTTGCTCTAACAGGACTAACAATGATGTGTGTTAAACCCACTGAAGAGGAAATTAACAAAAGCCTCTAATTCTGCACAATGAATACATAACAACCCAAGTGTAAACACAGCAAACAGAGAAAAATGAAGATAAACAAGAGTCCCTCAAGTCCTTTATTTTGCACATTTAGATGCATAAAATAGAGAGGTGGGAAAAAAACATTTTGACAAAGTTTTGGATTTCAGCCTTTGTTTTATGAGTGTAAGCTCTTTCTTTTAAACCCCATGAATAAATTCAACAGCTTTAAGCACACTAAATTCTCTCTCTTTTTAACAGGTGGGGAATTATGAGTCTGGTATACTGCAGATGAGGTATCCTGTCTGGCCACGTTATGGGACCTTTCTGGAGCCTGTGTCTGATAACCGTCACTTGACAGTGGCCACACTGGAGGAAAGGCCTTTTGTGATTGTCGAAGCTGTGGATCCTGTTACTGGCACCTGCCTCAGTAACACTGTCCCCTGCAGACGGCAGTCAAACAAGACAGAAGTGTAAGTAACCCTGTTTTTTGGTCTTCATAATGATTAAAGTTTAGCTAAAAGTAAATTCTGTCATCATTTACTTACCCTCACATGGTTCCAAACCTGTATAGACAAAGTTTGGTTGAGTGTGCACGTTCACTGACTGAATTCTGCACGCTCATGAATTCTCTCATTATAAAGAAACGCAGAAAATATGTAATAAAGAGACTCATTCTGCAGCTTCAGGGAGTTTTTGCATAACTTGTGCTAGACTACTCCCAACGCAAACAAATACAGAAACACGCTGCACATGCGTTGTCAAGCTGATAAAGATGTTTTCTTAATTTGCTGGTGTTTTTTTCTTTTTGCATGTGTTGCGGTGTGTTGAGCTCTCTTGGCCACTGTACTTCCATAATTTAATGCATTCTTGCAGAAAAAAAACATTAATTAATTTTTTTTTTTAAATAATGTATGTGCACCTTGCCAGTGATAAGGTAAATACCCAGAAGCCTCTTTGGTAACCTTTTCCAATCAGAAGCTGCAGTGGTCATTATCAGCCAACCACAGAGCACAGTAAACTCCTGACATGCATGCTTGAGCACTTTATCAAAGGATAATTAAGGAGACCCGGGCTCATCTTAAGGGAGAGAGTCTTTATCATATTACTGAACAGAATGAGAAAATGTTACTGTCTAACTGTTTCATTGCTCTTCTGTTGGATATAATTCTGGTTGCAGATGGTCAGGTGTGGCTGTTATTTTGAGATGCCAGGTTTTTGCAATAATGAATTAGATAACGCAATATGAGACAGATGTCAACATGGAAAAGGGAAACACAAGGAGAAAGGAAATAATTAGTCTTCTATTGACAGTTTCAATGTGATCACACTCTACATGCAGTGCAGAAAAATGCTACTAACTTTACGTTTTTCAGTATGTAGCACTGAAAAGTCTGATTGATTTGAGTGATTAGTTATAAAATTGTTAATTTGGTAACATTTTAGTATAGGGATCAATTCTCACTATTAACTAATTTCTTATTTGCATGTTTATTATTAACATATTGGCTGTTTATTAGTATTTATAAAGCACATATTCTTTATCACTAATCCTACCCAATACCTAAACGAAACAACTACCTTACTAACTATTATTAAGCAGCAAATTAGGAGTTTATTGAGGAGTTTATTTAACACTACTTTATAGTCTTGTTGTAAAGCTTTGGGATCAGTTTTGTGTTTTTGGTCCTTCACAGCCTGAGAACTGCTAGCGTTCAGCTCTGTAAAGATAACTGGATACTCACAAGACTGTGTCTCACCTCATGAGAACTGAGTGGTAATTAGCAGAGCTGATTAAAGCTGCGCTGGACTCAGCGGAGGGTCTCAAACTCCTCACGCTCTGCCTCCCCTCTCCAAACACACACATGGTGTTGTGGTAGGCCCATTAACATGTTATTTAAGACTCATTCCCTCAGGATGTTCTACTCATTACTTTCAGGCCAAATCTGAAGGGCTCCCGGAAACAGCTGAAGTAAAAAAAAAACAAAGCAAGTTACCATGGATGGGAAATAGACCTACAAGATAATTTAACAGTGGCCGCAAAAGAATTTGGACACTTACAGCATACTTAGATTGTCAGAATGTCATTGCATTGCAGTCCATATCTGTCCAGATATGTTTTGAGGGGCTGGGATGTCTGTGTTGTACTGCATGTCTGTTGATGCTGTGACTGATGTCAAACAAATAGTTGTGTGGTTTATGGTGATGATAGCGTGTGCTATTGTGTGGGTGGGTGTTTAGTGTGACTCATTGCCTCTAATCCCCTTTATGCCACACACCATTAGTCAAGAGGTTACAGGGAAGGCTAGAGAGCATAGAGTGTCATTAGAGTGCTCTCTTTCTTCCTCTCTCCTTTTCTGTTTCTCGTTTTTGTCCATCTTTATTAGTACTGCTTTCTACAAACATTTTACATTGTTTTAAGTAACTTTGCCGGTAACTTTCCCTGCACCATTCGCAATACTGAAATGATTGTTACTTTTGGAGAGGTGTGCTATAAGACCACAATATCAAAGAGACGTGAGGCACTTTCGCACCGCATAGTTCTAGTAATTTAGTTCCAGGAACTACTGTAGCCAGCATGGCTAGAGAACCAGCTTTCATGTTAACGGAGATGGAATGTAAACACACAATTTATGCAGTTGAAAGAGCATGAAAATCTGACTAAATTTCCTATGACAAATTGCAGTGTTACATATCATCGAGACTGAGAAAAAAACAAAATGCTGCAGACAACAGGCACTGTAAATATCGATAATGCTTTTTTCCATGTTTGTGGAGTAAATACTTTTACATGGCTTTTTAAATATGTCGGGTAGCCAGGGTTTCATATGTGTTTGGCCAATCAGCGTACACTTACATCACTGGTAGTTCCTGTAAATCTGTTTTAGACCCTACTCTGAAGTTGGAATGCAATTATGAGTGAGAACAGAACTTATATACTCCAGGTGTTGAGTGATGATTGGCTAGATCTATGAGTAATTAATGATGTGACAGAGTCTTCCCAGCAGAACTTGCATTAGAGCTCTCATTTCCTGAGGTGCTAACATGCCAAAAAGCGGTAACTTCCACCAATAGTTCTAGGAACTATGAAAAGGTTCCTCCAGTGCGAAAGCCCCTTTGAGGTTGGACTCTTTTGACTTGGGCCAGTAAGTAAGATCCCACTAGCCACCGAGCAACCCTTCAGAGCACCCTAGTAACCACCCAGAAAACTGTTGCAATCTCCTGCCAATACCCAAGGAACCATCCAGAACCAACTAGAAACCACGTAGAAAACCCTAACAACAACATAGCAACCATCCAAAACATTCAAACTACCTCCCAGAACACAATAGCTATCACCTACTCCAATATTGTGGCAGCAGGTTTTCATGAGCAAACACTCAGATTTTCTTCAGGAAATGTTTAAATCCACCTCTATACTGCTTACACTCACACACACACACACACACACACACACTTGTTTCGCTATCCTTGTGGGGACTCTCATAGGCGTAATGGTTTTTCTGCTGTACAGACCGTATTTTCTGTTGCCCTACACCTAAACCTACCCCTTACAGGAAACTTTCTGCATTATTACATTTTCAAAAAACTTCATTCTGTGTGATTTATGAGCTTGTTTACCCGTGGAGACCTCAATTTAGGTCCCCACCGTGACACAAGTCCCCATGAGTCTGTATGTATTCAGGTTTAAGTCCCCACCGAGATATAAAAACAGGTACACCCACACACACACACACACACACACACACACACACACTCACACACTCACACACACACACACACACACACACACACACACACAGACACAGACAGAGGAGTGTTCATGCTCCCTTTATTGCCTGCAGTCCATGTTAAACCAATATGGAGGCCTGCTGTTGTTTTCCAGGGTTGTAATTCTGGCTGTGAATCCAGACTGAAGATCTGGCTGAAGGCTCTGCCGTTTATTTTTCCTCAGGCATTGTGAAATGAACCAGAGCTCTGAAAACAAATAATGCTCAAGTGCAGAAAGCTGAGCCAAAATAATGCTCCTAAAGGCACACATTTAAGCTCAAATCACAAGTGCTCAGGAAACATTTTAAGCGTATTGATTGCATTTCTCTGAGTAAGTGAACCTGTTGATGTTGCAGTCAAAGTGTTTCGGATGGCTCTTCTGCCACACATCTCACTGGACATTTCTACCACTTCAGTAATGCATTAACCCACTCCCTGAAACTGATGCTCTTCTTCACTACAACAGCAAGAATCTGCACTTAATATTGATTTCTGCAATTACTTTCTGCTTTTTAGAGAGAGAACAGGAAGGGGACGGGATCGGGAAATTTAGGAGTCAGGCTCAAACTATGCATTGCTTGCATGAACACCATCGTGAATTGTGATCGTGAATTTGTTCTAATATCAACATCAGGTTGGTCCTGTTATAACTGTCAATCAATAAGATTTTACAGAAAAAAGAGGTAGTGTTAGGTTTAGGCTCGAAATATTTGTCTTTGCTCCAGTGAAAAATATTTTACCTGTAGTCAGATGAATTATTTCTACATTGGCTGTCGTAGTAATGAACTAAACTAATGTTCATGTTTTTGCAATAGATGTTCACCATTCATTATGTCTTTCATGAGATCAGAATTCAAAACTGAAAACATTTGTCATAGACAACAGCTAAATATGAATGAATCATTAACTAAATGAAGCTGAAATCAAATTTAAATGTTAGATTAAAAATGTAAAACTTAAAAAA
The DNA here is from genome assembly GCA_021397915.2 of Tor tambroides. Classification (NCBI taxonomy): domain Eukaryota; kingdom Metazoa; phylum Chordata; class Actinopteri; order Cypriniformes; family Cyprinidae; genus Tor; species Tor tambroides. The sequence continues at coordinate 112,809 of JAFVLL020025216.1, read as the reverse complement.
CTTTAGTCCTTTAAAAACATAAGTAACTTAAAATTAGAAATTTTACCTTGGCAATTAACTGAAATAAAATAAGTTGATGTTGAAGTACTAAAACTAAAATTAAAATATGTAAGAAAAAATAATAAATATGATAAACTTACTAAAATTAAAATGAAACCTGAAAATATAAACATATATTTAAAATTTCAAATACCAGTAAATACTATATTTATCTGATTTATCTATTTTGATTTATTTACTTAATTTTATCCTTATTTAATTATTAGCACCTGATCTAACAAGCCATTTTACCCACAACTGAAGCAACAAATGACGTAAAAACAATGTGAACATAAATCTGATTTTAAGTCAACCATATAATAAGGTAGTTTGGCTCATGCTTTCATTTGTCGGATTTCGTGTATGTGTTTTATTTCCTGTTTAGATTTTTTGTACATGCTAAAACATGGAGTCAGACTCATATAACATGACTATTCAGTTTACATATAACTTAGTAAATACCACAAGGCGTCCCTTTCAATAAGAACAAAGCGTCTGAGCAACAGTTTTATCCTGACGGCAGCATGTACAATCTCTGTACAGTAACAGCTCTTATCCAGTGATTCCACACGCCGTTTCTCTTCCATCTTTATTTGTTTGTTATTAATTTGAGTTGGATTTGGTTTAGCCCGGCCCGGCCCGGCTGTCCTTCCATCTGTCACAGCTGCGACGAAACACAGGGACCCATCGTGACGGCCACTACCCATCCACCCACTCGCTGCTGACGTCAGGCCACGTCTCACCATCAATGCACCTGTAATCCTCCCTTTTTTAGTTATTTGCCATTTTTAGGTTCTCCCAGAGGATTTTCTTGTGTTTTCTTATGTGCATTGATGCTATTTAGACAGTATAACCATAAAGGCTCCTTGTTATACATCAGAATGCAGTGTTATTCCCTGTCTGGCAGTAGAAAAGCACAAACAGCCTACGTCACTGCCGTTACACAGCGTGAATGGATTTATTGGAGCTGTCGTTAATCACTCGTGATTGGATGTGAGTTTCGACTCGACATACATAATCGAGGAAACAGGAAACAGGCCAAGACTGAGGAAACAATGTAGTGTTAATGAGGCACAGCCACCACTGAAAGGTTTTTCATTTCAGATTTCCGCACAGAAATGGCCCTTTTTGTATTTATTTGTTGACGGTGGCAAATGGATTGGCACTGAACATAATTACAAAACTAGTCTGAGTAACTAATGACAGAAGCAAATAGATTATATACAAGACCTTGTTCTTGTATTACGTCTGACCTATTTAAAACTTTTCGTGTACAAGAAGCTGCACATAAAGACTAAACGTGCATGTCTAGAGTTGGTCTTAGGATTCAGACTGCACAGATGAACCATGTTCACCTTCACTGTGAAATTGGCTCATGCATGTTCTTGTTCAGAAAGCATATAAATGTTTGCAGGGCTCAACAATAAGGATTACAGGGTCAGTGACTTGAATAATGGCTCATAAATCACTAAATCACCTCTTGCTGAATTTATCCTACAACTTTTTTGGATATTTAACCACTAGGTCACACCAACACCCCCCAATAAAAAAAAAACAGTTGAATTTCCATTAATCTATTATCGGTTGTGCTTGTTTCTTTGATTCATTGTGTGTTGGAGAGGTGGCATGTTACTTTTCTAAGGAATCAGAACTGTTGAGATTTGTTACGCATTGCTTGGTGTGCTTGTGCTTCTTGAGATTTAGATTCAGATTTGCGAAAATCATTTAAATTTTTTCATGAACCAGTTTTACGAGTTCAAAAAAACCCGGACTGATTAAAAGATTCATTCGCGAACTGGATATCACTATGACCAATCATATTTTTTATACTTTGCCATCGCAAATGTAACATAAGCGTCTGGAGAAAAGTATCAGAGTAAAAGTATCAGTTTTCTCTTTAATATGCAGTACAGTAAAAGTAGAAGTCAACACAAATGTTTATACTCAAGTAAAGTGCAAATATCCAAAAACTGTACTTCTGTCATGACAACTCTCAGAAAGTTTAATATACATGGTAATATATACGAGGCAATGTTAATGTGTTTGGTCTTGGCGGAATAGATCCGTTACGCTGCTGCTGCTGTGTCAGAGCAAGTATCGATGAACATCCACAACATGCTGCTGTGAGCATGTAGGAAATACTGCTGCTGCACATATAACATATATGAAATAACCCCCATATGTAACGTACATGATCATCCCGTAGCAGATCTAGACAGGTGGAGCTGGGGAAGGTGGAGGGTTTCTGAAGCGTGCTGCAACTGCTACAGCAAGCACTAGCCAAGTATTTGAATGTTGAGCAGCAAGCAACATATGAAAAGAACCAATCAGCTGCACCATGTGATAATGTGATTCTCTTTTGTGAATACTACCATTGAAAATTACAGTCTTGGGTTTATGACGTCTAAATATCAAGAGAAAACTTTTTCGGTATTGTTATCGAATTTAAATAATATGATAATGTTCCTATTGTGTTCCCACAGGATAGTCGGACACACTGAGCCTTACACCAAACTATGTTGCAAAGGCTTTTGCATAGACATTTTGAAAAAGCTCTCTCGCAACATCAGGTTTTCCTACGACCTCTACCTGGTCACCAACGGCAAACATGGCAAGCTGGTACGAGGGATCTGGAACGGTATGATTGGAGAGGTGAGAAAACAACACATTTCAGTTTTTATTTCAAGTCAACAAAATTCACCTAATTTGCTTACTTAATACACATTGCTGGTCTTGTTTTGAAAGATTTATTGGTCCTCTGCATAATTGGTCCTCTGCTCCACTTTAACATCATCAGGCCCTCATACTTTTCAATCCTCTCCCCCAAAGACCAGTTATTTTGATACTTGTTTTCACCATCCAATCAATTCCTGATGGATAAAATCAAGTGCCATTCTACATTTTGTTAGATAAAATACTTCATTGTACATAGTACAGTAAGTAAAATGGGTTGCAAATGCTTTATATGTTTTTCATATAAATTATTTTGATTCTAATGTAAACTAGTTCTATAAGTTGTTTAGCATCTGTTATGTCACAATGAACAAGAAAACAAAACCTAAATCTATATGAGAGAAAGTCTGTTCAGAATGGATCTAAAAGCTTCATTCCAGCGGATGTGACTGGCATTGAAATGACACAAACAACCTTGTAAATAAATATCTCCATCAAGCAAGTCGACGTCTGATGCACAGTGGCGTCTAAAGAGTTTCAGACTGTGACTTGTGCTCCTGCTTTGTCCGTTGTTGTTTTTTTTATTTATTTTATTTTTTTAGAAAGTCTATTGTGCTCATTCAGGCATTATGCATGGTGTGGGTTAACCAGAGAGAGAGAGCCTGGACTGTAAATCTGAAACACACACACACACTCACATAGTGATTACTGGACTAGCACAGCCACAACAAACATGTTTCCGGATATTAAAGCAACAATTCACCCAAAAATGAAAATTCTGTCATCATTTCCAAACCCATATGACTTACTTTCTGCTGTAGATGTCTAGACAGTTCTTAATTAACCTCTATTGCATAATCTTTTATATACTAAAATCTATATATACACTGAAAAAAGATACATTTTCACTTTCTTCTCAGGTTTTTTATAAGCGAGCAGACATGGCCATTGGCTCTCTGACCATAAATGAAGAGCGCTCTGAGATCATTGACTTCTCTGTGCCATTTGTGGAGACTGGCATCAGTGTGATGGTGGCCAGGAGCAATGGAACTGTATCTCCGTCAGCCTTCCTGGGTAAGAGATACTACTGTAAAATGAACTAAAGTTAACACTATTAATGAACTGAACCGCACTGTATGACATTTTACAGTGATTTTACAGTATTCAGAAACATAGGACTTACTGAAAAACAGCACAGCTGGTCATGTTTTTACAGCTAAAGCATATAGCAGATATGGAAGTGGAGCAAATAGTACTCTGTGTATATACAGTATAACTGAAATTAAGTGAAGCTTTACAGTAATCACTAATTTGCCCTTCGATCCCGTACGTTACTGTTGCTTACTCAGATAGGCTTTTCAATACATCCCATAAGAATTGACTTAAGTTTGCCATGCTGAATGGAGTTATTTTTATTATAATATGCACATAAACTGCTAAAAATAGATTTGCTAATATTCTTAAGTGGGCTGGAATGAATTGTGACATTGAAAGGTTTTTTTAATCTGCCAAAGAAACAGAAATTACGCAGTAATGTGATTAAAAATGAGAACAGCTGAAGGTTTGAAGCTAAAACAATGTTATTTTAATATTATGTATTTATTAATATTTATAATTAGACATTTTTATATTTTCTCTTTTTATTTTAAATGTAGTGTAAATTCTAGTCTATTTCAACTTTTACTTGCCAAGGCAACATTGACACTACTAATTTTTCATATAATATTTACATTTTATCAGTATTAGTTAATAACAGTGACATACTTTTGGTTTGCAGTGGTTCTTTACCGACTACAACAGTGTTGGTTTGTGAATCTTAAATCCTATGTTGACGCTATTTCATTTTCACTGATGTGGTCGGTTAGCCATCCCATAAATCCTTTGGCACATTTTTCCACAATACTGCAAACAATAAACTTTCCCAGAGCCCAGAATTCATAGTAAAATACAATAGCATACTGTCATTTCATAAAACAAGATGTAGTTATAAATATTTACAGTGTGTTTAATGGCGTATGAATGGTGTTGACTTTAATTTGCACCTCATTTTGCACGTATACAAATTTAAAAAGTTTTTGTAGTCCTACTAGAATAAAAACCGTGTCATTTGGGAATAACGTCATTTGCTTCATCTGTGTTTGTCTCTCTCTCTCTCTTCCAGAGCCCTACAGCCCAGCGGTGTGGGTGATGATGTTTGTCATGTGTCTTACAGTCGTGGCGGTGACTGTGTTCGTGTTTGAATACTTCAGTCCTGTGGGCTACAACCGCAGCCTGGTCAGTGCCAAAGGTCAGTGTTCACCGCCTCTGCTAACTCTTCAGGAACTGTGACAGATGTCAGGAACAGTGGCAACCTGAAACTTCATCATACATGACAGGTTTGACAGAACATAAGCTAGGAGAAATGATAATTCATGTAATTAGAGCTGCATGCTCAGAGGCTATGTTTTCATAGCTCAGGTAAATTCATTGAGCTCTAGTTTTTGTTTAACTAGCTCTATTTTGGAGAAATAAAAATAGACACAAATGAGATAACTGACATACAGTAGGAGCTGAGAGTTAGAGATCAATTAGTTTTGGAAGAGCTTGATGAGAAATGTTTGAGTTCATTTTGAGAAATCTGATTGCAGACTTTGGAAGGAGTCTCTAGAGGAGACACATGAGATTGCTAAGTCTTTTTTGTCAGAAGAAATGGCTCAGGACTATTTACTTTATATTTAATCAAGAATACAAATAAAGAAGCAACTATCTATCTATTCTCCTATCTATCTGAACAACAAAAATCAAAATAGATGTCACACAGAACTCTCAAAATACAGCATATCTCATTTATAAATTAAATGACTTTAAAAATATTCAAAATAATGTGCTATTACAGTATTGTATAATAATGTGCTATTACAGTAATAATACAGTATTACTGTATTATTCAAATAAATAGTTATTATTATTCACCTGAGTGATTTTAATAAAATTATGAAAATAAATGTATGCATTTATAAAAAATAATAATGCAAATAACTTAGAGTGTTGATTATTGTATCTAAAAATAAATATCAATTGAATTTAATAGTTTGGACTCTAATTGTTACCTTTAATATTATAGTACTGTGCCGTAATAGGGCTCCCTGTATAGTTTACATCTTTAGATATTTTGGCAACACTTTAGTATAGGGACCAATTATCTATATTAATTAGCATGCCTATTAACATATTGGCTGTTTATTAGTACTAATAATAAAGCACATATTCTGCATGACCATATTCTACATCCCTAATCCTACCCAATACCTAAACTTAACAACTACCCTTACTATTAATGAGCAGCAAATTAGGAGTTTATTGAGGCAAAAGTCATAGTTAATGGTTTGTTAAAGGCAAGAATTGGACCTTAGATTAAAGTGTGACCGGAAATTTAAATTTTTATTGAGTTTATTTAAAGACAAAGCAACAAGTAAACCACTGTTTACTAGAAAGAAAAAAAGAAGCAATTTACATGTTTTTCCCCATTGCTGTACCAAACCGTAACTTCAAAACCAATTATTTATAAAAAAAATAATAATAAAAATTACAACCAAGAGTAATGGCCAAAAAACCTGAACAACTTTACTATTCTCTATTTCAGATCCAGGTGGTCCGACGTTCACCATTGGGAAGTCGGTCTGGCTGCTGTGGGGGATCGTCTTCAACAACTCAGTGCCCATTGAAAACCCCAAAGGCACCACCAGTAAGATCATGGTGCTGGTGTGGGCTTTCTTTGCTGTGATCTTCCTGGCCAGCTACACGGCCAACCTGGCAGCCTTCATGATCCAGGAGCAGTACATCGACACTGTTTCTGGACTGAGTGACAAGAAGGTAAGAGCTGCCAGCGTCTCTCTCTTAGCCAAATGGCCAATCTAGGGCATGAGTTTTAATTAAAGCCGTCACTTTGTGGAACTACAAGAGGAATCTATGCTGATAATATATATGGATTATGCACACTTTCATGATGAAATACTGTGATTAGAGAACTAATCACTAATTTATGTCATTTTAATAAGACGTTTATTGACAATTTGAAACATTAAAGCTGTTTTAAATACTGGCAACATGACAAAGTAGAGGTGCAAGTATGATGCCAAAGTTTCTTTTTTTTAAATATATATCTTTTCATATGCTGGTGTTGTTAATCATGTACTGTAAACTGGGTATTGTCTCATGGCAGGTAAAAAAATAATCAAGGATTGTATTTAGTTGTAAGGATTTTGTGGCTTCAGCATTTTGAAATGTGTCTACAAATAAATTGCATGTTAGCCTTAGCTGCCTAGTTAACTATTTATCCTATTTAGATAACTCTGTGACACTGTTTTAATCAGTTGTGTAGGGACACATCAAGGTGAAGTGATTTACAATGATACTGAAAGCTGTTACAGCTGACGAGCTTCAGATGGAAACTGTTAAAGAGCAATTTTGAAGACAAAGTGAGACTTCAAGCCACAAGACTGTCATTAAAGAGCCACACGGATTGACTACCAGGGAATTAGACACTGACAGCAAGATGTTTTTGTATGCATTTGAATTCAGGAGTGTGCCTGGGAGGCATTACACAGAGAACGAAATGCCTGAAGGGCAAAATAGCCAGAGGGCAAGAATATCACGCAGTGATCTGACTGTTGCTTCAAACTGTGTAAACTTGCATAGCTGCAGTTTAGAGCACTTGTATTTGTAGCAACATTTTTTTATTTATATACTACATTGTTGCCATATTTTTATTATAACAAATTTAATTTTAAAAATGTAGTCAAATTGAAAACAAAGTACAACAAAGAAATATTTTTGAAAGTTATTTGTTCCAAGTAGCAAAACAGAATCTGTAAAATAATGTAATAAAAAATAATAATTATAAAACAATTTTATTAATTATTTTGCATTCTTGTATTAAAATAATATAATAAATAAATAAAATATGATATTTAGGGAAAATAAGAAAATTCCTTCTGGAGCATCAGTGAGCATTTGAACTTTTTGTAATAGCAGTGTATGAGTCCCTCAGTTGTCCTCAGTATGAAAAGATGGATCTCAAAATCATATAGTCATTGTTCAAATACGCAAAAGATGCTGGAAAACCAAAGAATTTGTGGGACCTGAAGGATTTTTCTGAAGAACAGCAGGCAGTTTAACTGTTCAGGAAAAACAAGAGACTCATGAACAACTATCACTAAACAAACAAACAAAAAACCCCTGCTGTGGATCATTCAGGTAACAACACAGTATTAAGAATCAAGCGTATGTAAACTTATGAACGGGGTCATTATTTAACTATTATTTTCTCTCATGGACTATATGTAAACATCTTTTATATGTGAAATATCTTATTCAGGTCAGTACTGAATAAAAAATAACAAGGATTTTGTATGAACCCTCTTATTTTGGTAAAATAATTAACATTTTGCAGATACTGAAAAGTGTATGTAAATATATAAATGTAATTATTATATATTAGGTAAATTACATGGATGCATCACTTTAAACAGGTATGTCAAAACAAGTGCAGATACATAATACCTAGAAAAAAAAATCTGCTCTACTTTACTTTTTAGCAGCAAACTTTTGGTGCGGTCAGGGCCACGGGACAGATGAAAGACAACGCTTATGCTGTCAGACGACAGCAAACACACTTAGAATGAGGCATTCACTGGCACTGGAGTCCGTCACATGCGCTCAGCCGGAATACAATCACGTCTACTCGTTCTTTAGAGACTGTTCTCCTTCTTTCGCACCAGCAAGGTTACCTACATTACAGCACAATTATTCATGGCTTGAGTTCTGAAGTGCTGTCTTAGTGGCTATATTACATTTATTTGATATTACATTAACGTCACTTAATGAACATGGCCGGAATCATGTAAAAACTAAATGAGGAGAAATTTAGCAAGGGAAAAGTAATATTGAAAATCCTCGGATGTTTGGTCAGGCGGCTGAGATAATTTCTCGTCTTTGTGAGGACAATCTGAGGTTCAGATGTTAGAATTTAAACAGAGCTGAGAATTAATTGACTGAGAAGCACTTGGGGCTTGAGATAGAAAAGAGCATTGATGACCCAGTGGCTTTGGTCCGAGTGTTATCACTGCAGCCATTTTTTATCCTTCCTGAGGATTAATTTCAGTCATATTCTCACTTGGAATTAGATTGTATTTAATGTGGCATTTACAGATACAGAATCGTGAGAATCCTTGGACGAGGGTGAAGACGAAAGCTGAACCTAGAATAAATTGCCATACAGAAATCCAGCTTAAAGAAAAATCAATCACACTTTCCAGCAGCGTAGCATTCCCAGCCAAAAGCCATTACTGGCGTATCTAGCGGTCCTGGAATCTATTAAAATGCATTAATCCTTAACCAAGTAACTCATCAAGGGATCAATTTTTACCACTTCTTTAGCACACACTTTTGGACTGTACGGTGTTCACAGAGTTAAATTTAAACATGCTAACTTGTTGAAATGCTACCTTTCAGTTCCAGAAACCGCAAGACCAATATCCTCCATTCCGGTTTGGGACTGTGCCCAATGGCAGCACAGAACGAAACATAAGGAGCAATTATCCCGAAATGCATTCCCACATGGTTAAGTACAACCAGAAAGGTGTGGAGGATGCGCTCAACAGCCTCAAAACTGGGTGTGTTTACTGTAATGTCTCTTGAATCTTTGAAACAAATCTGTCCGCAGTGTATTATCTTTTCCGCTAACATGTATTGTTTCTTTACTGCTAACAGGAAGCTGGACGCCTTCATATACGATGCAGCTGTGCTTAACTACATGGCCGGTAAAGATGAAGGGTGTAAATTGGTGACAATCGGTAGTGGGAAGGTATTTGCAACAACAGGCTACGGTATCGCCCTTCAGAAAGAATCTCGCTGGAAGCGCCCCATAGACCTCGCTCTTCTCCAGTTCCTTGCTGATGGTAACTTCAGAAACTTGCTTTTGCTGGAGGAGCTCTGATTCTGCAAGTCTGACGGAAATATATTATGTATTACAGGTGACACTCAGAAGCTCCAGACAGTGTGGCTAACTGGTATCTGTCGTAACGAGAAGAAGGAGGTGATGAGCTCTAAGCTCGACATTGACAACATGGCCGGAGTGTTTTACATGCTTCTAGTGGCCATGGGTCTCAGTCTGCTGGTCTTTGCCTGGGAACATCTACTGTACTGGAAGCTACGGCATTCTGTCCGCAAGTCTGAGCGCTTGGACTTCTTGCTGGCCATTAGCAGGGTAAATTTTATGTTGTCAATATTCTGAAATTAATTTCACTTTTAATCTTTGTTAACAAAGATTTGTTAACAAATTGTTATGCTTATAACAAGGTTACAAATCCATAAATCCATAATGCAAAGTAACAAATGCAAAGTGCAATCAGTTCTTTTTATTTAATTTTTTTTTTTTTTTTTTACCAAAGCAACTTGTAAGAACATGCATGTAGAAAAATATATCAACAAGAACACAGTGCAAATGAGAATTGTACAAAGAAGGTTTAAACGTACCTTAGCAGAGACTTTAGAAACACAAATATGTGGTGAAATTGATGTTCAGGGGAACTCCAGGCAGTTAACGAGCACAAAAAGTCAAGGGAAAAGCTGTTAAAATTAAATTAGGGTCTTAGGGTTATGGGCATAGCTGTCAAAGTCCCTTTTAAGTACATTCTTAAGCTTAACAAACTTGAAGACCTCATTTAAAGGTGGAATATTACAAATGCGTAGGCAGCTGCTTTTCTATTGGCTAATTACAGCCACTTTCAGCGATAACTATAATGCTGATAAACAGAGAATCTTATCAGTCACTGACAGTTCTCCAGGTAATTAACCACCCGTAAAATCAGCTAATAGAATTTTGATGTGGTAAAAGTGAGTATGACTTTAATTCATCTAGGTCATTGCAGTAAAATTATAGCAGATCAATTTTGTGAGAGCTTTGCCATTCACTACTGTACTTTGTGTTCCAGTGTTTTAAGACATTTTACCGTCAAAACAATAGATACAGTATAGGGATGCGCATCTCCAGAATTGAGGCCGATGCGATGCCCATCTTGATGCATAGCCAATGATACGATACTTTAAAGATACATATGAAGCAGCTACCGATGCGATGCAATACAAGTCACCCCTATTACGATGCAGTGCGATTCATCGTCACAATACGATGCGATGGGGAAAAAAACACTATGCAATTCAGTATGGTACAGGTAGTTCGCTTTTATATTTGGTTCATTGTAATTATTTGGTGGAAGATGTAGCTCTACCTCTACCATGCTAATCTACATTCTATGTGACTCTCAGGACATGTATTACATATAAAATATTTGTCACAAATTATTGGTCACTTTCTAAATAAAAGTTTAGTGCATCTGCTAATAATTATATATTAATAAATGTTTTTACTGTTGCAAATATGTTTGAAATGATGCATCGTGATACAAATATGCCAATGCACTGATGTAAATCGGTGAATCTTACCATCCCTAATACAGTAGCTTTTAAGTAGATTGATTTTACGATATTGTGAGGTGATAACTGTAATTCTGTTTGCCACGGCACATCGAACTTTTAGGTTGATGTGCTTCAAAATGCCAGTCTCATTTTTCCTTATTTCGTCCCTGAAGGGAATCTACAGCTGCTTCAATGGTGTGGAGGACACAGACCGTAAAGGGAACATGCAGAGCCCAGATGTCACCACCAGTTACACTCAGGCCAACATGCTGAAGATGCTCCAAACCGCTAAGGACATTGTCTCATCTGCGAGAGTTGAAAACTCCCTGGATAATGCCACAAAGACCATCGAGAACTGGAGTCGACGTGATCCAGAGGCAGCCAGACCTAGCCTTCCTACCTGCCTCATAGGGACGGACTTCAGCCATAGCCGCCTGCCCTGCATCGCCAGTGTTACAGACAACCACTCACTGTACCCTCAAAACATGGATAGCACCACTCAGCACTTGTTGGAAAAGCCTCATGTGGGAACACGGCCTACCTCACTGCGCTACACTCTTCCCGCACGCACCAGCCACCACCACATCTACGAACGAACACTACCCATATCTAGCCTCAGCAGTCCCCATATTGCCATGAGAGACCCACCACCTCCCACAGCCCCGAAACCCCACGTGTACGTGGACCAGTCCTGTCACCACCCTACCTCTCGCTACGTCTCTTACCGTGACTTTCAGGTACCAGACATCTTTGTGGAACACCAGGAACCTTCGGGAAGTCATAAACAATACATGGCAGGTCTGGGTCGCAAAAAGAGGTCCCACAGCTACGTAGCAGCATCTCCGGAAACTCGCCGAAGGGACGACTACGATGTTCCCCAGTCTTGTCTGGCTGAGCTCAAAAGCAACCACCTTGTGGAAAACCATTCCCATACCACACCCTGCATGAGAAGCCACTTCCAGAGACCCGGCTGTAGCTGCAACTCCTGCACAAAGCTTTATCTAGAACCAGAGATGGATGACGTTCCTCTTCTGGGGAAAGATAAACTGAACCGCCGCGCCTCTTTTCTCAGGGCCACGTGGGGTGGTGACAGGATCCGGCAGCTGGATGAGAAGCCCTCCACCTCTGCATCCTCTACCAGCTGCATCAACATGCCCGATCTGTTCCCTCGAGTGGTGGTGACCAATCCCAAGCCTTCGAAGATGTACGGCAGCACTGGTAACAACCTACGCTACAACATGGCTGTGGAGCCAGGCTATTTGGACCCAGCCCACATGGGCTCCTACCCGTACAAGCCACAGAAGTTCAAGTACTCAAAGTCCATCCGCCTTCCTTCGTACCGGGAGGCAATTCTACAGAATACGGCAGCCCTTCGGCGCTCCTCTTCCACACTAGTGCACGGACACTACTCAACGTACCTGAACTCTTACACAGACCTGCCGGTGTATTTGGGTCCTCTTCCGCAAGGACCTGCTCACTTCCATGAGCATTCCAAAGACACATGCCACCTGTTTCCATGCGTCAACCATTGCCCGGAAAATGCCGCCTTGGTTCCCCGGTTAGGCAGCAGACCTGTGTTGTACCAGAGCACTGCTGTTGGAGGCTACGAGGGGGCCGGGCGCTCAAACGAGGAATCGTTGCACACTGTACCAGTCTCTTCCGTGCGCAGGGACCGCAGGCAGGTTCTAGTGGCACGGAACGTACACAGTCCCTATGCCCCACGGCCCTGGGGTAGGGTATCTAGTCTGGAGTCAGAGGTTTAAAGGTCTTTGAAGAGATCTCCAGAGACAGTTTTCCCCCAAACAGTGAGGGAGAAACACTGGGAACTGCTAAACGAAGTCAAGCAAAAAAGATAAAGGTGGACTAGAGGTGGTAATCTCAGTGCAATAATACCCTCAGACAGCAGGGATGGGATGGGAAATGTACAAGTGATTACTGTGGAGGCTTGTTTCAGTATACTTAAAAAAAAAAAAAATAAGAGATGAAAAAAATGAACTGTTCTTAATCTATAATCTATTGATTGTTATTTAAACTGTTTTTAAATGCCATTACACCAATTACACTCATTCTCTGCAAACAATTGGATGTAGCATGTTTTAAGGCAGCTTTACAACCAAAAGGGTTTGAATTGAAAATCTGTTTTTTATTTATGCCAGGGCATTCAACCATTTTAAATCTGGAGAACCACTGGAAAATTTTATAACATAGCCACACAAAAATGTCTTCCAAGAATTTTCTAAATCCAGGGGTTTGAGAAAGCCATTAATTGTCCAATTTTGTCACTCCACCGATGTAATTCAGATCTGATTTCAATAATGGTGAAGAATTGGTTTGCCATCTGTAGTTCCACAGCGATTTCACTGTTTAATAAATGATGGGATGGCCTTGGGGCCAAATGAAAAGAACTGCTGTCTTTGTGTCTTCTACAAAAGAAAAACCAAGTAGAGTGAAAACGATTCATCAAACAGCTGCATGGTTAAGTAATTTCTTATCTTGATGCATTGAACCAAACAAGTTCTCAATGTAAGATCTCACATCTTCTTGCACAGACAATCTCCCAAAAGGCCTTTTGTTACCAACATAAGCTGCTTATATCAACTAAGTAATGGGAATTTATTTTTGAAATTTGAAAATTTCTAGTAAAACAAATAATAATGTCCTCAGTGATGAATAAACGTATGGCATGCTTTTACAAATCATCCCTAAGATTGAACCTTTTATAAAATAAGAACTAGCCTTCGAAATGTACAGCCTTCTGAAATCTCATGCATTTTGTACTGGTAAGCAATGTTATAGACACTCTCCTTTAATTTTCTTGCTCCTTTAAAGTCCTTGGAAATATACAGTCTAGACAACCAATGTCTACAAAACATTGCATGCATATATACAGTAGCCACATAAATGTATGCCAAGATTATATATGACTAGGATGAAGAATGTTTCATGAATACAATTTCACTCTTCATTCGCTCTACATAGTGGCAAATGCATTACTATTCATACTTGCCAAATGGAAAAACCATTACATCTGCAGATTCTGCTGCAGGACTCTTATATATCAGTGCAGGGAATGCATGGACTGCATTAAAAAGGCATACACGGACACATTAAACAGCGGTCTTTTATTTGCTGACCTCCTGTTTTGAAGCAGCCCATGGTGAAGTTGACGCATGGCGAGTAGGTCAAATGCTGACTCAGCATGCAGGTTGCGTGCTCTAGAGAGCGGTTTAATCCCTCTCACCTTCCTATGTCTTTAAGATGTGACGTGGGTTGCTAACATTCATCTTTCCTGTTGAGCACCGTTGGGGTCTTAGCCATTCCTGAGGGCCCCAAGAGGACTGGAAGGGCTCCAGCGCTCCGCCTGTAAAGTGCAAAGGTCAGTATAATAATGGTTGGACGAATGGGCTGATTGACCCTGGGGAATAGTATGTTTAATCACGCCAACTTAGGATGATGCACATCTGGGCAGTGAGCCAATCAGCAGGGACATGATATCGACCTATAGTGTCCACCCACCTTCATTTAGTACCCTTGAGATGAAACAAGATGGAAAAGTGACCACAAGAACCAGGCTCTTGAATGAAGAATGAAACCTTGAACTCTCCTTTCGGCCGTGCCAGGGTTTGGTGGAGAGCGAAAGATAGCATGTGTAACAGTGTCATTCAAAGCTGCTGACAGAGGAAGCTTTTCATTAAGAGGGATTTGGTCTGTGAATGTGTACAATTCATTTTGCCGGTCATTGTTATCAGAGCAACTTTATCTGCCAACTTCCCAATCACAAGATTTATTGTCTCATCTCAAAAAGAGAATGCAGTTGGCATGCAGAAACAAGCTGAGGCTTATCCTCTCATCTCCACACTCCAATCTATGATGGTGTTTGTCTGAGCCACAACATGAATAATTGGACATTGGCAGACACTAGTCAGATGACTTTGGAGCTCATGAATGTACATGAGTGGGAGAGAAAGGCGCGATGATAACTGGGACATGATGGATGGATCCGTTTCATCAGGTCCTGCACAGCACCTCTGATGGGCGGAGTTTCAGGGAAGAGTGGGCGTGGCTGAAGATCAGAAGTTTAAGGTTTTAACAATGACCTCTGAAGGAAACAAACGACATCAATATTTAAAGCATTTCACTGCTGAGATTTATCAAAGCTTGATGACAGATCTGTTCTTCAGGCGATCAATTTGTAAGCCTATATGAGCTATCATTTTTCATAACCGCACTGAGGTGAAGAATGGTTTCAAGAGGCCTTATTTAATTGTATCTAATAAGAAAGGTGGGATTGTTGACATGGCAGATTATACAATGTCATTAAGGCTGTGATCAGTGAATGCTGAATTCTGTTAAACAAAGTGAAACAAGAAGATTTTGAGATTGCAGATGCACCAGGAACCATTGAGGTGGTGGTGGTGGGGGGAATAGGACAAAAACTGCAGTTTTAAAGAACAATGTTGAGAAATATTGATTTTTTAAAATCTGAAAAGTCTATTTTTTTAAAGATTAAAGATGAAGTATGTAATTCCCAAACAAAAATAGTCCCGCCCCCTACGTTCACCACTGATTGAGCCAAAACAAACAGAATAAGAGTGTCTCAAACTTTTGTGAGTGGAGAAAGTATTTTAACGTTGAAGAAATAACAAACATACCATGCAAAACTCCAATCTCAAAACTTATCAGGTAAAATACTTTCATTTTGTTTATTATCATCTGACAAACTGGATACGCAGTATTCAGTGTCTTCACTGAACATTGGTTCGCATCACATCAATGCTCATTTGCATAAAATACAGACACGCCCACATCTCATTGGCCAGCCTTATTTTGCCCCAAATCAGAAACTTTCATGGAAAATGAATTACTTCTGACTGATTTATTGCTGCATATCTCCGTCAACGTAAACACAATTCATTGCATTATACCTGTTTTTGAATCAAACCAAATTTTCCCTTCTTTTTATTTTTTTTCTTTTGCGGTTTGGCATTTTACTTTATATATAAGTTTTTTTTAAACATCAATACTGCATCTAGGCTATAACACACAACCAGACCGTATGAGCCAGACACTATCACATTAATGCAGAGAGTAAAGACCTCATCTACAATCTGCTTGGCGTCCACCCAGGTTCCAACAGACCCTGGCTGCAAACTATAAGCACTGCCCTTTCCGTGTGCATTGGCATGAGCCTCGATTTTGTGGGCAGATGCCATGACATCTTGGGGAGTTCATCAGTGTGCACCATGAGTGAGATGGCACATGGGCAGTAAAGCTGGTGTCAATGCAGCGAGCAGGGCAGTGGCAGATTGCGGACCATGATGGCATCTGATCTTCCTCATCCATTACTTTACGGGTGTGCAGATGGGTCTGGCTCCCATTGGGAGGTCCCTCTCTGCTGGTCACTCAAATGGACTCTCACATCTCTCATGGGTGGTTAGAGATGAGCTGTTCGGATAATGGATAAAATGGCTCAACAGATTACAGCATGATAACTGCTCATGCATTTTGTGAGGAAAATCTGAGTGGTGCATGCATGTGAAAACGTCGGCACAAGGCCAGCGTGTTGCTATGCATTTGATAAGTTCTGAGTGTTAAATTAAAGGTTTTTATATTAATCACAGTCATGGTCTAGCTTTTAAATTTAAGTAATGGCATCATGTTATATTCAGTCACTGAAATGTTTTAACTGTGTGTAAAATTAAACCAAATGTAAAGGTCGTTTATGTTATTTTAAACATGCATCAATTTAACAAAATCAGCATGTAAAAACTTACCTTGTTATGAAGTCTTCAGACTTTAACTGTCCATATTTAAGTGCTACTGTAGCAAAACATTGCAGTTCACCATCTTTATTGCTGTTCAGCTTCAACTCACATGAGACAGTTTTCAAAATGACTGACTATAATCGTATTCTTTATCACTGGAGAAAAAATAAACCTTTGTTAATGAATATTGATGTCAGTAATTTCAAGTTCTACGTTATTTAGTGTGCAGCATGTTATTCTATACGAGTATTCTATTTTCTGGGAGTCAATCCCAAAATGGATCATTTCTCAGATTCCGTGGTGTTGGGATTCAAAAGTCGATTCTGTGTTCATTACCCTGATTTCCAAACACGTCCCAGAAGAGCCCTATACTATGGAACCCCTAAGGAGACACGGTGATGGAAAAAAAAAAAACTCTCATAAAAGTACTGCATTCCCCTAGAAACTTTGTGTTCTCTCACAAAAGCATGAAATATAGTTTTTGCTCCCACCTCGCATTATTTCCATCAGAGAAGTTTTGCAAGCGGATACAAAGGTTCTCATAGGAACGCAAAAGTACAAAAGCACTGAATCACAATGTGATTAAAAAAATCAACGTGGAAAGAAAACGTGTCTTAGACATCTTGATTCACTGGAAATGACTCTTGGCATCGAAAAATCTGAAATCAGAATCAGAACAAAACTACTTGATATGGCTTGGTCCGTCCATCAAAGTTTGAGATTTTTTTTCAGTCAAGGCCGTTATCACAGAATGTTATACCAGACTGAGTCATAACATCTGTTTATTAGCATTATACTTCTTTGGGGACAATTCTTTGCTTCTATGACTGGGCAAACTGGCAAACTGCCATCAAATGAAGCGACACATTGTTGCTTAACCAACAGTTCTACCAATTAAGCACTTGAAGAACTCGTTCTGATGCATTGAATCTGAGAGGTGCCCTAGTGATCTTCTATCATCTCATCGCGTGTTCATTTTATGACACTCCTATATGCCAAGAGCTACACACACACACACACAGTAATTGATATTCTTCATACAGAGAGCAGCTATGAAACAGCATTCCCTGCACATCCTCACCCTGAATAAATTACCTCACACTCCATAAATTTTCCCAGATGTTAAGAGTCACCTTGAGAATAGCTCTCCGGATCCTATCAGTAGAGGAGGAGTGTGCAAGGAAAGAGAGAGAAATGGCTTGAGGCTTGAGAGAGGCAGGACAAGTCCAGCAGACAACACTAAATGAAGAAAACAAAGATTAGAACTGCATGCTAACGCAAAGCATGTGTACACATATATTCACAAGCAAGCTACCAATCTGATGCTTACATCTGATACAATCATTTATTTAAAAAATGCATTAAATAGATAAAAATAAATGACGGATGCTCAAAAAAAAAACAGATCTTAATCTTAATCATTTAAAAAGTAACCCCTAAAACCATGGAAAATGATCTAAATGTACAATATAAGTTAATGACATCTGCAGCCAGGGTGGAAACTATCTATTAAATTATTTAGTCTGCCATTATAATGAAATCTCTTTGAATTACATTTAATTTGGTTTTTTTTTCTTATCAAATAATGATATGTAATTAATTGAGATTAATTTGATTAATTATTCTGCATATGGTGTAATTAAATTAAATTACATTATTTAATCAATTGACCGCCCTGCTTCACAATAAGTCGGTGAGGTCAGAGCAAAGGAGCTTTTCTAATATATCCAAAAATGTCCTCTTCATTTCTCATGCAAATAGAGCATGAACATTTCTTGGCATCACACTGGTACTAATTTATATCATGTCTTCCAGGGTTTGAACTGTCGGCTTATCAGCCCAGACCTTTAGCCAGTGAATCATCACTACACCTCTATGCAGGCTAAAGTTATATGGACTATAGAGGGTAAATTTATAGGCAATAGTCAGAGCATATACACTATTTAAAAGAACAGTTCACCCAATAAAATGAAAATTGTGTCATCATTTACTCACCCTCAAGTCGTTCCAAACCGGTTTGACTTTCTTTCAGTTTTCTGTGGAATGCAAAATGAGATATTTAGACGAATGTTCACACTACTCGTTATATACAATGAAAGCATATAGTGACCAGGGCTGTTCAAAAAGCACAAGATTAAAATAACCATAAAAGTAGCCTCATGCACTGTATGTCAAAGTCATACGATAACAAACTGAGGTCAAAGTCATTTGTGCATGGGATACACAACAGTATGACATATTAAACAGATTGTAGCTCTGTCCCTCACAGCCTCGTTTTTATCCATGACAAATGAAACATGGCGGCTACTCTGATTAAAGTCTATATGGAGCTTCTTCTGAAGATTCCCGCTGATGTCAGCATGGATTGATTTCCATTTGCATAGCATAAGCATGAAATCTAATTACTGCCCGCTGTTATCATCTCTGAAGTCCATGCTCTTGGAGCTGAAAGCTTCGTAGGGTGGGTTCCTGGAAACCATTAGCAGAGTGTTACAGGAAACCCTAATGTCCTTATGTGGCACTGATGCCTAACGCCGAGTCCACCAACTGTTTCAGGTCATGTGACGGAGCCTAACGCCAGGCGGATGTCCAGCTGCTTCGGGCCACTGGGTTTAATCCCTTGAGCATGGCAGACCGTGGACACATACATACATATATACATACATGTGGGTGGACATGTGTATCTACTGATGGACTGGGGTGGGCTGTGGTGAACGAACGACAGAAATCCTCCTCCCTTCAGCTTTCTGTTCCCTTTCTTCCAAGTGACACACATACACACACCCCCCGTTGTGATCATTACCAAGATCTCTCATTAATTGTTTCCAAGGTCGGCACAGAGGAGAATATCACACGTTTCTATCGCTTCTGTTTCCTAATTAGTTGTTCATTCCATGTGAACAACATTTGTTTTGTCATATTGTGTTTTTCATTAGGGTTATTCCTGATATGCAGTACTTTTTGAACTCTGTAACTTTTAAAAAATGGAAAATGATGTCCCTTCTTGGAGGAGGATGTCATAATGGACTATTAGGAATAGGAGCATTGTTTGAACACCAAACAATGAGCAACAATAAAAGCAGTTATAGTGTATTGACTTCACTGATGGAAAAAAATGGAATTGGTTCTTACATGTACAGCACAGTAATCAAACATGATGCAGAATTTGAATTCTGGATACAAATGAGCTTTGGCAAATGGGAAGACAAATAATTAGCAAATTTTGGGATGTATTATTTATTTAAAGGGATATAACGAAGATGGAAAAACCCAATAAGATGGAAATAGCCATCTAATCAATATTCCTGGAGAAACATTTTATTGAAACTGGAATAATTCTTCAACATTCTAAGTTTTTCATTTTCAAAAGTTTGAAAACTGGTTCAAACCAGTAATGCAATCATTCAAATTTTACCCCACGTTCCCTTCATGGTGAAAACTAATATGATTTGTATCAAAAGTGGTATGTTTAATATTTTATATAATACATTTTTTCACATATGGGAACATGATAATGTACTGCAGAGCAGAAATGACCTCTTCAGTAAGTTTCTGGTTGGATGCAATTATTTAAGGATTCACCTCATTTCAACAAATCCCTTGCGACCACCGACCGTGTACAAAACATTTAAGCAGCCAGTGATAAAGTGAGTAACAAACCGCCATTCATACATGTTTCATGCATTATGGCTCCCACTAATTATTACAGCTGAAAGAAAATGAGGCCAGATTGTTTAAATGCTCAATCATTAATTACCCAGAGCTGTTGGTTCAGATTTGCTTAATTTAAGACCTTTGAATTATTCAAGTGTAACGAATTTAATAAACGGTACTTGAAAGACAAATACCTCCAGTGGCGCCTGCCACTCTGTGCACACTAAAACTGACCTGAGAAACATTTTTTGTGAATATTTCAGTATGCATGTGTTTTTCGTTTTTTAGAGAAGCCAGTGAATCATTCTTTTGAGTCGGTCCTTTTTAGTGAATTGGTCAAATGGCTTTGCACAATGGCCGAAATCAATTCACAATTCAATTCATTTGGACAACTGTCTCACTGAATCATTTGAAGCAGTTTCTCAGTCAGGATGACAGTGCAAGGATGTCAGAACACAGAACAAACAGAGCATGACCAGTTAAAACAAAATGAAAAGGTAACTTTGGGAAACTTAGTGTTGTGTCATAACATGAGCCCGTTCACGCTGAAAGTTTTCCTATGTAAACATGCATGAGAGGCTTTTTCCACTTTACTGCATTTTGCTGTTTTCACAATTTTTTTTTTTCTCTCACTGGAGTGATGCATTTTGTAGACGCAGTACATGTCAAGTTAAAAAGTTTTGTTCTGCAACACCTACACATTAACCTTAAAGAAACTTCAAAATAATTCTCTCAAAGCTGAACTGAATGTTTCTGCAAACATTTTCTCCAGGGAAGCACACCCTTAGGCCCCTCTTTACATAAGCTACTTCTTTACTTTGCCATTTCTGTGCGTATCCTCCGACGAAAACCTGCAGTGGTCCAACACACTCTTATTGACTCCCATCAGTTTGTACCCCCACACTTCGCTTAATGAATGCACTGCATGTGTTTTTTATTTCACTCACCTGCATCAAAATTGAACACATGCATAGCTGATCCTTTTAGACATTGATTTCTCTCGCAAGGCCAAACACAGCTGATGATACTCGGAGAAACGGCAACATTAATCTACTGTAATACACAGACTCATAGTTCCACTTCACAAAGTTTACAAGCAGCAGCGGCTGGCCTAAGGGTTGTAAAGTGTTTTTTAATTTAGGGGGATGAAACTGAATTCAGAGGCAAAGGGGTTCAGCAAATCCATTCTTAAAACATCATTACCTTTCAGTAGTACTGGAATGTTCAGAAATAACATTAATGGGAATGTCAGCAAAATGTTCTTATAACATATTTTTGTTAGCTGGGATGACACCTAAAATCATGCAAACTATTGTATTTTATTTTTTTTGTAAAACAGGCAAGATTAAAAGTTGCACCATGGCTCAACATGTCAGCCACACAGGCCACATCTCTGCCCTGACATAAACAGTATAACTATTTATTCTATTTAAGATTCAGTTTCAGCCTCCTGTGGACACGGTGGCATCGTAATAAAGAGGTGCTCACCTGAAGGAAGTGACCCGCGCTACAAAGGACAAACATTCATTTTCTTGCCTTCTGGCATGATGTGAGATGAGAGGAGAGAAATCCCATTGTTTGTACTCTGGGATCAACGTGACTCCCCCTTATCGGTGTTCCACCTTTCTGCCAGGATCTGAAATGGACTAATAAAAGGCCTCAATGCACAGAGAGAGAGAGGGTTAGAGAGAGGTAAGGACGGTAGAAATGTGATGGGAATGAAAGGAGGGAAGGAGCTAAAACAGGGCAAAAAGTGATTACTGAACACTTAACAGGGCTGGGACTTTATGTGAGTGAAAACGGCTGTTCTCGCTCAGAGAAATCATTTTGAGGGAAAGCTCCATTATGGCACTCATCCCTCCCTATCACTGCTAAATGATCAGACACAAATCTCCCATCATTCCCTCATACTAGTCATTGCCACGTTTGACCTTCATCAGTGGAAGAACATTTGCCTTCCTTTCACACCATAGTTCATTTGAGGTACTTTCCACATTTTTTTTCAAAGCATTAGAGGCATAAATCCATCAGCTTTTTTTGTTGTTGTGAGATCTATCAGATATAGTTTATAAAGTAACAACATAAAAAACTAACAAAAAATTAGCCCATTCATAAAATGTAGCTACTGTATAGGGTTAAACATCAAATGCCATGTGGCCCACCTTAAAATAGAGAATGAACGAATGAATAAATAAATAAATAAATAACCTTTGAATAAAAATGTTTTAATTGTGTGGTATATCTCACATTCTGCATGTAAACCTGTTACTACACACTGTATTAAAAAAAAAAAAAAAAAAGGCAACCAGCTTCAGCAGATTTAGTTGAGAGAGTTCTCTCAACTCATTTTTGTAGGATTTTCTCAATTTTCTGTTGTATAAACTTAAAACAAGAAGTTGAGAAAACTCAAAAATCTGCTGAAGCTGATTGCCTTAAAATTTTAAGTTGGCTCAACTTTTTTTTTTTTTTTTACAGTGCATGATTATATATTTAAATAGTATAATTTAACCAAAATTACTTAACTTTGCTGTTTTTTTATGTTTACTTCTAGTTGACATTGTTTTAGCTGTATTTAACTAAAATAAAAAATTATAAAAATGTTTAAAATGAATAGATAATAAAACAGCTCATTGTATTCAGTTTGACATCTTTTGGTCAACCTTAAGCACCTGCTTTTACTGACTTCAGGCTATTTTTGTGTTTTATTTGAAGAAGGTAGACTGATTAACTTCAAATCTGACAATAAAGTTTTGACTGACAGCACAAACTTATGTCTAATGATATGAGACATCATGTATTCTCAGATTGTTTGACATAAACAACATATTTGTTTAAAAATGGATTGCGTGTCTGTCCTCTAGGCACATCATTTTTAATCCATTGTCAGACTCAATAACAGATTTGTCTCGATGATTTTTTTTTTTTTTTCCTAGAAAGCGACTGTTGCTATTATTACCAGCTCTGTGAACTCTGAGAGACTAGGGTTTTGGGCGATGTTTGGCTGCATTCATTACATTAAATTTACAAAATGAAGTTTATAAATCATGTATCATGGTTTCAACAAAAATATTATGCAACATGACCATTTTCAACTTTGAGGATGATAAGAAATGTTTCTTAAGCAGTAAATCAGCATATTAGAATGATTTCTAAAGGATCATGTGACTCTGAAGACTGGAGTAATGATGCTGGAAATTCAGCTTTACATGACAGGAATAAATTACAGTTTAAAATATACTGAAATAGAAAGCAGTTATTTTAAATTGTAAAAATATTTCATAATATTACTGTTTGTCCTGTAGTTTTGATTCAATAAATGCATCCTTGGTGAGCATAAGAGACTTAATGATTTAAATATTAGTCTTAATGATTCAAAACCATTGACCAGTATTATAGTTTCCAATTATATTATGCAATCAAATCAGTGTCCTAAATGTTGTTACCAACAAAAACTAATATAACAAATGCAATCACCAGACATCCCAACTCCATGCAGAGCTTCAGCAATAATAGGGAGGCAAATCTGAGGACAATCTGTCCCACAGTCCTGCCTGGAGACATTGTTCCTGGGCAGTGGTTTTGTGCCACTCCAGTCTCAGAGTCCAACAGAAGAGGCTTCTCACGAGCCCAATGCCCTAATTAAAATGGATGAACATTGCTGCAAACGGCCTGCTATCATTTGTCAAACTCTTGCCGTGCTTTGACAAGCAAAGTAGAAATAATTGCCTTTTAGCGTAATGCTACAAATTCCAGTTAGCCAAGGTGAGCTGCGCTGGCGGCTCGAGTTGCCAGATTGTGTGCAACTAAATGTTGGCCGGCGTTTCTTTTTCCGATCGGCAGCTGCTCAAAAGGCAAAGCCGTGCCCGCACCTCCTTTCTGTCCATCGTAATCACGTTTAACTATTCCAGCATTGATTAGACTTAATTCCTGATCATTGTTTTCTCTTAATTTATCCATCAATCTGTCGCTGTTTTTATTGCCATCGCCATTCGGTGCAACATTTTTTAGTCCGGGAAAAGTTTTACTGTGCAGGCGCCAAAACAGCACCATCTGTCTCCTCTCGACCACTGTTGGTGGCACAGAAAGCAATATCCATCCATGCCACGTCAGGAGTGAGTCAGGATCACAGAGGAGAGGAAAACATATGGAGGAGAACATGGGTCGGGTACAGCTACACAGTATCCATAATCAATGCAATCTCTGAATTTAAGGATCTGTCAGGACGGTCAACTAGTGTACTTAAATGTATCTCTAGAAATAATGTAATTGTTTAGCTTTAACATTTTAGCAGCAGTGAAATATTAAATGTATAGTTGAAATGAAAATTTGCTGTTAATTTACTCACCCTCAGGCCATCCAAGATGTATAGTAAGTGACTTTTTTCTTCAGTAGAACGTATAGAAGATTCTTAGCTGAAATTGTGGTCCTTGGTGATTCAGAAAATGCAAGTCAGAGACAAAAAAGCATATACAGGCAACACAAATTTAATATTCATGGCTCCTGCCGATTTATTGAATTCTTATGAAGTGAAACAATTGGTCTATGCAGGAAACATTATTACCTGTAATCCAAAATAGTGAGAAAACGGCAACAGAAAGAATCGGTCAGTAACTGTAAGCTGGGATTTCACTAAAGAATGGCTGCATCCGAAATCGCGTAGCCTACTTCCCTTCTGTAGTAGGTGAAAAGAGTATGTGAACAGAGTAGTATGTCCAAATTCACAGTATTCATAAAACATTAGGCAAAAAAGTCCCGGAATGACCTACTATTTATGGTGAGATTCTTACTGTAAGTGTGCATCCAATGGACAATTTACTATCCCGTAAGGCCATAGGAGATGACAACAAGATGAATGTAGTATGTCCAGATTGTCTGAAATCTCATACTGTCTGAGTAGATACCATATTTGAATAAGAACTTACTTCATGACCGTTAAAAGGTCAGTTTGAATAAATGTGCCCAGTAAAAAGTGCCCATCAGATGCGCACTTTAGAATCCCTCTGGAAATAGTAGCTCATCTTTTTGCCTACTGTCTTATGATTACTATGAATTCATACATATAGACTCTCATTTGAATGATATAGAGAACTTTTTTCCACTATCAAGAACCTTTTGCACACAAACTGCACATGTTCCATGGATGGAACCATCGATACCTATTTACTAGAACCTTTATTTTTAAATATGCACTACACTTTTCACACACAGGTTTTTTTTTTTGCCAACTATACAGAAGTAAAGATATTTGGACACAGGGTTTGTCTACAGGCCTACAGTACATGCAAATGGATGTTGAACTTACAGCCTGTTCCATTTTGCACCATCCTATTGTTTTTTTCTGTGTGAATACCTCATAAGAAACAAGTCTGATCAGACCAGACTTTAAATTAGACTAAATATACAGTGGCAACTCGTTGATTAATCAAATCACTCAGATATTCCCACCATTTATGGTCAGCTACAAAGAAGAACAGGCTATTGACCCCAGCTGAAAGCAAGACTGAGGGGCGAATACAGGGATCCTTGATACTTACTGGCGAACAGCTGTTGGGCAGCAGGCGAGTTTCTTCCCCTGTGAGCATCTGCCATTGCAAATTGATTACCCAGGGGTAGAGCAGCCTGTGCCACCCGCTCCAGACTAATCGCATCTGTTGCTTTGATTAAGAGGAGAACAAGCTCTCAGCCTGGTCCTGGACCACCGAGGGACTCAAGACTCATGTGGTTAAGAGAGAGTGAGGGTGAAAAGATGGACCAAGAGAGGGAAGGAGGGGGAAACATGTCCGTGAGTACCAGCTGGAAAAGAGGAGAAAGGTGTATAAATTGAAAGGATGAGGAACACATCGCTAACACAAACGTCCTATCAAACGGTGAGTTAATATACAGTAGTTACAAGTGATTCAGTCTTGACCTGAGTTTAACTGCTATCAAAACTTTGAAAAAGATGCATGTGATCTCCCTCTGTCTCACTTCAATGGTCACCAGTTCCTGCTCACATCCAGTTCAGAACAGCCACGGAATAAGACTGTAAAATGCGTAGAAATTGACGATCAATACTCAACCTCTGAGCTCTTAATTACGGCGAGATCGAGCGTCACCTGGGAAGGATCCACAAATTAGATGCAGCTGTTCCCCCAAGAGCACTTAGCAATTCACCCACTTAAACCACGGAAAATAAATAGCTGCTAACACAATCAGTCTCAAATATAAAACTGAAATTCTTCCCCAGCTTCACTAAAGACCTCTTCAATTTGAGGACTGAGTCAGCCCACATCTGCCAGGCTTAAAACGCTCTCAGAAAGAGACCAAAAAAGGTCAAAATGAAAGAAACTGGTCTCATACTGTATGTGTTCTGACATGAGCGGATATCATCCTCCTCACCCCCTGATGAAGGCTTATTCATTTAATCTCTACATTAACTTGGCAGTAACGTGGTCCAAGACTGCGTTCATAGATCGTCTTTAGCTCAATATCACTTCATGTACAGTTACTTGTTTCTTCATGTTCTCGTTTAGTCGCACCAAACACGTAGTTAATGAAAGCTGTTTCCTGATGCACACAAATGCTTCACATATCATTACTGCATGCTCATGTGTAAATATAGATTTTTAATTGATTTTCTGGAAACACATTGCTTTGCATGTGAAGAGCAAATAAACACGTGATGATTAATTAGCCCATTACTGTTGTGTTTGTTTCATTAGCTAAAACAGCTCATTTCAGAGGGGAAAAGAAGAAAGATGCACACACATTTGCACGCAATTATTTTTCTAATTTAGATATTTTATGGCGTGTAATGAAACAAGGTGATCATTTTGGTCTGTTTGGGTCTGTTTAGGTCTGTTTGGGGGTCTGTTTGGGTCTGTTTGAGGGTCTGTGGGGGTCTGTTTGGGGGTCCTCACTTCACTCACTCATTTCACACACACACGCACAAGAATATTTTTTCCTTCCTTCCTTTCTTAATTTTTTATATGTTTTATGTGATTATTTTCAAATTTGAAATCAAGTACTATCAAGGCCAATATCACAGACGTCAACTAATCAACTAATATTTAAATTAGTAAAAATGCTTTCATTTTCTGTGGATAAAAAGTTAAAAAGAGGAGGAAGTGAAACAGTTAATTTTTTTATTTCAAAGCCAATTTTACGCATTAAAAGTCATACTTGCTTAAAAATGGCTTAAAAATACATGATCAATTAGTCATGGCAACATGCTTTTACATTGACTCATCAAAATAAGTTATCCAATTTCAACTTCATTTTTTAGGCTCAACTTGATTTTTTAAAGTGAGTTTAATAAGTTGAGACAAATGACTTGTACAGCCAATTTACTTATTTTAGGCAGCAACTGAGCTTAAGTTTTTAAGTTGAAATAAGTGGACATTTTTTAATGCCAGAATTGATCTAATATCACTATCAAACATATCAGTAAGCTACTTCTAAATGGATTCAACGATCCCTAAAAGATAGCAGCATGAGAGAAACTGATCATAATCAATCTGATGTAATTTCATGAATGACAGAGTTAGTGAAACAGAAAAAGAGAGGTAGAAATATTACAGGAGAGAGAAATTACTGCATCAGGAAAATTACATAATAGACTATAAATGTGACTTTCACTCTAGGGGCCGAAAGACCTTTTCTCAGGCATTTATCTGACACCATAAATCCCACTTTTACTTCAGTAAAATAGAAATGGATACTTCATTGTTTGAGAAAAAGTAGCCCTTCACAAAGTTTCCTGGGTGAGTTACTGGCAACTTGATTTAGGTGTATAACACACCTCTCAGCACAAGCGCCATAATTTGATCTTCATGTGAAAAGTGCTGCACAGCTTCACAAGAAAGTGATTTTATGAGATTGCTATGTAGGAACAAAGCAGAAATGTTTTCAAGCCGGTTAAGAACCAGGACAGAAGAGAACATGAACATGTTTGCATATGTGCCCTGCATATTTCATCTGTCCTTGACACACAATAACAACCTCTGGTCTCAAATCTAATTTAATCTTATCAAGGGTGCTGTTT
This sequence comes from Tor tambroides, assembly GCA_021397915.2. Lineage (NCBI taxonomy): Eukaryota > Metazoa > Chordata > Actinopteri > Cypriniformes > Cyprinidae > Tor > Tor tambroides. The sequence continues at coordinate 84,198 of JAFVLL020025216.1, read as the reverse complement.
TTCATTCTGCAGACCCCTCTATTCAGAGACTAAAGCAAAACTAACTCAGATGCTGAAGTATTTCAGATAACAGAGATAATTCTTGAATATTTAAACATGAATTTTCATATTTTCACAGTACAATGAGAATGTCGACAGGGGATTCTTCAGGTTTGTTTCGTTCCTTCTTTCCATCCAGTCAAGCCATAATCTATTAGCGGAGTGCTAATGAACTCTCCTCTGCTCTTCCCATTACAGGAGGGAGGCGTGCCGTTTATTGATCTGTGTGTGTGAGTGACAGCAGCACTGAAAAGACTTGATATGCATTGACATTTCCTTGAGGGGAGGAAAAGGACGGAAGAAAAAAGAGAGGTCTCAGAAACTGTTTAGACATTGAAGTCACACTTAAAAATGTCTGAAGGCCATTGAATTAAGTAACAATATGAAACCAGAGTCATTTACACTACTGTTCAAAGGTTTGGGGGCAGAATTTTTTTAAAGGAATTCATTTTATTATTATTATTAAATTGTTCAAAAGTGACAGTACTAGCTGCGTTTCATTTCAAATTGCGCAAATTGAAATTGCGAATTGAAAATACACCCAATGGAAACACGTCAATTTCGCAAAAACTCGCATATATCACAAAAAAAGTTTTTACGCTCGTATGAGGTGGATTTTCAGGCAAGTCGAAAAAGGAATATTTTGCAAAACTGCAATGGAAACCATTTTTTCGCATTTACAGGTTACCTGGCGTATGTATGTCACATGATCATTCTTTACTGTACTATAATCTCCAAGAAACACCTCTTAAAGGAACACTTCACTTTTTTTGAAAATAGGCTCATTTTACAACTCCCCTAGAGTTAAACAGTTGAGTTTTACCGATTTTGAATCCATTCAGCCGATCTCCGGGTCTGAAGGTAGCACTTTTAGCTTAGCTTAGCATAGATCATTGAATCGGATTAGACCGTTAGCATCGTGCTCAAAAATGACCAAAGAGTTTCGATAATTTTCCTATTTAAAGCTTGATTCTTCTGTAGTTACATCATGTACTGAGACCAGCGGAAAATGAAAAGTTGTGATTTTCTGGGCCGATATGGCTAGGAACTATACTCTCATTCCAGCGTAATAATCAAGGAACTTTGCTGCCGTACCATGGGTGCAGCAGGCGCAATGATATTACGCAGCGCCTGAGAGTAGTCCCCAGCTAGGTAACTAGTTATGATATAGCTGGGGACTACTTTCAGGCGTCGCATAATATCATTGCGCCTGATGCTGAAAACTCAGCTTTGCATCAAAGGAATAATTTGCATTTTAAAATATTTTCAAACAGAAAACAGTTATTTTAAATTGTAATAATATTTAATAATAATTTCATAAGGTTTTACTTTCTTTGATCAAATAAATGCAGCCTTGATGAGCATAAGAGATGTATTTAAAAAAACATTTAAAAAATCGTGCCAACCCCAAACATTTAAACAGTAGTGAACATTAAAACGATAAAAATTTTAAAAAAAATCACTGAGCAAAATTTAAAAGTTCCTACAGTGTATGCTTGGGTGGGTGCTTGAGCACCTGCCCCTTTTCCCCTTGATGCCCAAAGTGCCCTTTTGTCAAGGCAATTATTATTTTTTTTTTTGTAATTAAACGCCCTTTTGTGAAGGCCTGCCCAATCTAACTATTAGTAAAATCAATTAATAATAGTTTAGTCGTAAATTAAATTATCCACATGATGACCTTTCACCTGACGATCTCATCCAGGAAGATCCCTCACGTTCAGACACCTTTAGGATGCCTTCAATAACGTCTGCGGCTGCCGGTAAGTGGAGTTCTCAGCGGAGCGGTGTGCTTGTAAACATATATTGAATTATTATTATTTTACGAGAACGACGTGAAGAGATCATGCACAGCTGTTGTTTATATTGCTGTGTGTAGCCTGTGGAAGCAGGTTAGCTGCAGCAAGGGGCTACAATATTTTTGTTCAGTGTTTTCCTAATGACAATTTTATGATTGGTTTATAAAGGCTACACCTTTTTCCCATTTTTATCACAGAATAATTCAGGAAATATATTTTATAGTTTCTATACTAAATGATATGTCAATCAGTACTGCATTTTGTTTATTTATTAATTACCTGGAGATAACTTGAAAAACACACATAAACCATATATTTTCCCAATCGTGTGTTTATTGTCTTCACGTTTCATCAGTAAAAACGTTTCTGCTTTTTATTCAGCTCAGCAACAGCTATAGCTGTATGAGTTTGTCCATATTAGGGATTTCCTGCACGTCAAAATTTCTGCGCGAGAGCGCCCTCTGGCTTCGAGTATGAGTGAAACATGCACTGCACTAGGGTGTTCAGCTCTCCTGATAATCATATCTCCTCATTTTGGATACGAATAAAACGTAAGGTCATGTCTCTTTTAATTTAAATCTAGATTAAATCTAGAAACCTCTATGTGAAAACACCTGCTCGAGCTCAAATAAAGTGCAGGGGACGAATTTACATTTTATTAAAATTAATATTAAATATTAAAAATGCAGCTAACGTAGTTCTACACACAGCAATAAAAACAAAGGTGCTTGTTCTCTTTCGTTCTTGCTGTTTAATTGGGAAAAGTTTAAAGCGCGTCGAGGTGTCTTGTCTTTTTTATGTTATCTGACTAAAAACTATTAATACTTTGAACTATTATTATTACAGTATTTATTTAAAAAACGTAGAGTGCCTTAAAAATAATTATCACAACACTGGTAAAACAGGCTTATACTGATTTTCTCGTCCTCCGAATTATCATCAATCCTGTTTTTATAATCATTATCATTCAAAAAAATGAATAAATTCAGAACAGGATTAGAATAGAATTCTATTTTAAATAAGACAGGAATATTTTTTTCTACAACAACAACAGTAGTGTTTACAACAGCAAAACCACCATACCCTGTAAACTCAATAACTACAACAACAACAACAACAATAATAATAATAATAATAATATCATTCCAGAGTAATTAAGAGGTGCAAAAAATGTATTTAACATTTAAACTTAAAATGGTCTTTTCTGTTCTGTGTTTCTTTTTCAAACCTGCATCATGGCATTTGCTGCTGTATCAGTACAGAAGCATCCATGTGCCCCTTTTATACTTTGAGCACCTGCCCCTCCAAAGGTCTCTGCACGGCCCTGAATTTCACTAAGTTTTATTAAAAAAGAAGTCTTTGATGTGACCAAGGAAACACACTTCTCGGTACTTTAGCCCTCTGTCAGCTCTTTGATGACTAAATGTTACACTTTTTCCTCTAAATTGTACTTTAAGCTTTCAGCTGTGGCTTGTTAGTTGTAATAACTTTCAGTACTGCTGTAAGTCACGTCACCACTATGTACTCCTGTTCTCGGTACCGCTGACCAATCAGAACGAACCTGGGGCTGAATTCGCTCAAGAGAAAATGAAGTGGAGAAATGAACATTCGGACAGGAATGACAACTGGAACATTTTCTGTGTCCAATGATATTGGGAAGTGTGTATGCCTTTTTCATTTTGATTAGTGGATTTAAGGAAAAAGGTGTGCTAGTACTTTTCTAAGCGATCAGACTTTGAATTTATGCCTGCCAGACTGTAAAAACAGAGAGAAAAACATCAATTTATAATGAAAAAGAGACATGAAACATATCTATAGACCAAAAACAAATAATAAAAACCCCTATAAACCAGCTGGAACACACTAGAACACACCACATAGTAACAAGCATAATATCACTCAAAATAATTTAGCAACAGACCTGGCAACACACTAGCATCATAGTAATGAGTTTCGCACAGGCAGTCACCTCTCAGACTTCTTTCAGAAAATGTAAAAATCTCCATCAATGAAATGAAAGCTGACACCCAACATTCAGTGTGCACTCAGAGGGACATTTTAAGATGTAGCTCTTGTGAACAAATTAAATTAGTCAGCTTGGCTCGTGCATGAGCTCGGGGTGAGTTCCTCTGCCCTACAACCTTCTTGATCAGCTTTCCTTCCGACTTGGCAACAAAACAAAGGTGACAAGAAGGTCGAAGCAAAAGCCCTGCATCAGAACTTTTTTTTTTCTGGAGCAGTCAGCTTTGCTGAAACAAAGTTGTTCCCCGGTCCACAGCGTCCCTATGAAACTAGAGGATAATCTATGGGATGCCAGGCTGTATTAGAAATGATTTAACCTGTATGTCCTCCGTTGGCCCTGGGCACCGATACAGTGTATCGGTTTACATGACGGCCGCGGGGCGGAGGAGAAGGGCGGCATAAATCCGCACTCTCCATTATGGATGAAGTAGCAGACAAAGAAATAGAAGTAACGGATTTTCCGACAGGCAAACATTTAGCATTACAGCTATAAATAATGACTATAAAACAAGGCCTTGGCTCAGACTTTCAGAAGGTTCTCAACAAATCAACGTTGCAGATTATTGGTGTTGCAAGGGCACAGTTTGTCCACACACATAAAACTGTGTGACAAAAGTGTATTTCTGAGAAGAGGCCACAAGCAAGTCAGTTATGGGCTGAGGAAAAGATGCTTACTGTTCATTAGGGGTGGGAATATTTAGGCACTTTGCAATTTAATGGATTTGAATATCAATCCAACTGCAAACTGATTGTTGGGCTGGCAAGATTTTTTGATGTTTATGAAAAAAGCAGTATTATGCTCATCACAATAAGGCTGTATTTATTTGTTCAAATATACAGTAATATTATGAAATATACACAATTTATAAGAAGTTTTCTATTTGAATGTATTTTGAAACATAATTTATTCCTGTGATACAAAGCTGAAATTTCAGCATCGTTACTCCAGTCTTCAGTGTCACATGATCCTTCAGAAATCATTCTGATTTGCTGCTCAATAAATATTTCTTATTATTATCAATTTTAAAAACTGCTTAATATTTTTGTGGAAACAGATTTTTTTTCAGGATTCCTTGGTGAACAGAACATTCAAAAGAACCTTCATTTATTTGAAATATAATTTTTTGTAACAATGTAAAAGTCTTTACTGTCAATTTAGATCAATTTAATGTGTCCTTGCTGAATAAAAGTTTTAATTTCTTAAGCACAATGCAATTATGCATAATTGTTATTAGTACATGTAACGTGTAACAACAACACCTTAAAATAAAGTGTTACTGAAAAAATATATAAAAATTATAAGAAAAAATAGTAAATTATCAGCAAACTTTACTAGTTTGCTGATACTAATCAGATCAACAGTTTTACCTGTGGCAAAAAAATCACAGTACAATGCAGTTTACCATGGCTTACACCAGTAACAGCACTATGATAAAATGTTATAAAAATTCAAACAGATTTAAATTTGACACATTTTATTCAAATTTAATTAAAATAAAATATATTTTAAATATTAAAAAATGAATATTATAAATAGAACATTTAAAAATGTATTACTGAAATAATGCTTCTGCCAAGTAATGTTGTTCATTATCCTAACTACAGGTTTCTAAGCAAAACAGAGTCTTGATGCATTTATACACATTTCCCAATAGAACCAGACATGGAACTATCCATTTCATGAAGTGCAATCTAGTATATAACACTCGTCCAGGAGGAGAATTATACATTTTATAATATATGTTGAACATACTATTCCTAGCTGTATATAGCCCTCATGTGGGTCTTTATTAAAGTGTGGATATTGAAAGGACAAGAGACGCCAGCAGAATGCAGGATGAATTCTCCTCTCTTTTTGTTTATTGATTATTTAATCAAGCATCTGTTAAAGGTCATATAGCTGGAGGTCACATGACGCACCTGCACTGACCCTGTGCGTGAGAGAGAAAGGACCTTTTCCTCCAGCACAACGAATCACTGTAACGACTTCCAGCACTCTGCACTTCACACTTCCTGTTAATTACTTCGGTCAATCAACACCTTTCCGGGCCACTTCCTCCTAAAGAAAATAGACTGGTGGAGGAGGCAGATACGGAGATGAATAACAAACCAGTAGGTTTCTCTCATCTCCATTACTACTTTTTTTATTGTTTTACTTTTCTTAGCTTCAGAAATCACATGTATGGTCTGATGCATACTGACAAAAGACAAAAGGCTTCCAAAGACATAGAAATATGTGATTAAATAATCTATCGATTGATAATTCAAATAAAAATGAATGTGTTTATTGTCGGGAATATGGACTGTCTGTGTGTGTTTTGCTCCCTATGTGTTCCCATTGACCTAGTTTTCCCTCGTGTGTGACATCCGATTGCGTTTCACTGATTTCAGGTGTGTCTCGTCTTCTTCTAGTTTAGTTGTATATTTAAGAGTGTCCGGTTCTCGCTCCTCACAGTAGCCGTCGGGACAGAACACCGGACTGAATACAGTAACTTTATTTGCGTTTTCCCCTTCGTTTGTTTTCTGTGTTTAGTACATTGTTTTTTGTTTCCGTTGTGTTCCCCATGGATCCCCTCGCCTCTAAGTTTACCTCCCTTGCCCGTAAAGACCTTCCCTTCTTGGAGTATGCTGTGGAGTTCAGCTGGGCTGGACGGGGGAACAGGAGCCCTCTCTGGGCTAAACTCAGGAATGGGAGCCCTCTCTGGGCTGGATGTGGAAACAGGAGCCCTCTCTGGGCTAAACTCAGGAACGGGAGCCCTCCCTGGGCTGGATGTAGAAACAGGAGCCCTCTCTGGGCTAAACTCAGGAACGGAAGCCCTCTCTGGGCTGGATGTAGAAACAGGAGCCCTCTCTGGGCTAAACTCAGGAATGGGAGCCCTCTCTGGGCTGGATGTGGAAACAGGAGCCCTCTCTGGGCTAAACTCAGGAACGGGAGCCCTCCCTGGGCTGGATGTAGAAACAGGAGCCCTCTCTGGGCTAAACTCAGGAACGGAAGCCCTCTCTGGGCTGGGTATGGAAACATCTGCTCCGCCTAGGCCCTCCGGATCCTTGGTATCGCCCTGGCTCATTGGCTCTCCGTCTCCGCCTCGGGCTCCTCCGCCGCCGTTGGTTGGCCCCCTGGAGTCGTCAGCCCTTCCCCCACCATGGCTCCTCCCTCCGTCGGCTGCCGTTATGGCTGTGGCCTGGGTCCCACCTGGCACCGCCCGCTCCAAGTCCCTCCTGTCATCTACCTGGCTCCTCCCTCCATCTGATCCACCCTAGCTCCCCCTGTTTCCTCCTTGGCTCCTCCCTCCATCGTTACCTCCCTGGACTCTGTCTGCTGGCCCCCTCACGGATGTCCTCCTCCTGAGCTTCCTCCCAAGTTTCCACCCGCCCCTCCTTCCGTTGTTTCTGCGGCGCGAGGACGCACCTTCTGGGAGGGGGCGATGTGTCATCAATATGGACTGTGTTTTGCTCGCTATGTGCTCCCATTGACCTAGTTTTGTGCGACATGCCCATATTTGGTTATCCTCCTGTTCCAATTGTTTCATTGATTTCAGGTGTCTTGTCTTCTCCTCGTTTAGTTGTATATTTAAGAGTGTCCAGTTCTGTTGTTCCTCGTCTGGTGTTATACATCAATTGGTGCTGTGTGTGTCTCCCCATGCCCTGTTTTCCCTGCGTTTTGGATCATTAAAGACTCATGTGTTGTGTAACTCCTACGTCTCTTCGCTCCTCATAGTAGCCGTCGTGACATTTATCAGTAGTTGATGCAATGTTGAAACACTTCTTAACCCTGAAATGATTTTTTTGTAAATTCATTGGTCAAATGCTGTTTCTTCCATAAAACTGGAACTTTCTGAGTGTATAATAGCGGTAGGCTATTTTAGAAAGGAAAAGCTGAAAAAGAGGAATTAGGGAGAATCAATAAATAATGAATAATTTATGGCTATTATGTGAATAATATGTAATCAAAATGTAGTCTGATTACGAGCATTTTAAAATGTAATTTAATCTAATTATAAGTACTTCATTTTTGGAATCTGATTACGTAATCCAGATTACATGTAATCAGTTACTACCCAGCTCTGAGTATAAGTAAATTTGGATGCCTTACCATTGTAACTCACGGGACTTAACAATCAGGTGGGTATTGCTGACAGGTTAAGTCAAAATCACTGTGGAGTGACAGCCAGCAGTGATCAAGTGCTGGAGGAAATCATTACTGATGTCCGTGACCTCATGAGAATGTCAGGCCAACAGTGTAATAAACCTAAACAACTGGCTGAGAGAGAAAAGCAGACAAACAGCCCAGATCAGAGGCTACTTCACAACAGACCAGCTAAACAAACTGATGAGGACAGCCAGACAGTCATTGGACTCTTTTCAGTCTGTCAATATGACTTGGAAGACCTTCATGTACTGGCTTTTTCACCAACATGCTCTGAGAATTACTGGAGATACATTCTAATGGTTGCTATTAAGCAGAAGCAGGGGTGTAAAAAGTACTCAAAAATTATAATCAAGTGAAAGTACAGATACTTAAATGTACAACGTATCTGGCCAAAAACATACTTGAGTGTAAAAAAAAGTACAACTTTAAACTGTACTTGAGTATTAAAAAAGTACAAGCAACCCTAGCAAAAAAAAAAAGGAGATTCTTGTTTCATCATGTTGAATCATCTTCTCAATGCAAGGTGAAATTGCTTAAAAATAAACAGAATAAAATGTTTTGTCAGACAGACAGGTTTAAAGGGAGAAAACAAAAACACAATGGCTGTAGGTCAGATCATCTATATAGACAACAACAATTAAAATGCAGCAAATGGAACACAAAAAATACAGCCCTTAAAGGGATAACCAATCCTTACACTCTCATGTCATCCCATATGTTTATGAATTTCTTTATTCAGATTAACACAAACTAAGAGTTTTAGAAAAAAAAAATATCTGCATATCATGCAATTGTATACAGGACGTCCAAAGATAACGCTTCAAAAACTACACCGTTGTTGTGTTCACTTTGTGTGGTTTTTAAAGTGGTCCTGCACACTTGGATTATATGGACTAAAAATACAGAAAGCCAGTTATATGGAAGCAAGTCATAAACATCTGGGATGGTGTGTGAGTAAATCATGAGAGAATTTTCATTTTTGGGTGCACTGTCCCTTTAAAGAGCCAGATGTAATGCAGAGGCCAGAAACATGCAGACACAAGAACTTGTTTTGAATTAATGAGGAGAATTAAAACATTTTGAATGGCCAATTTTTATGTTGTCTACTTAACCACGCCCCTGTCTGTACCGATAATTCTTATTTTAATTGTTTATTTGTGGCATTTAGAGTTTTTCTCAGCAAATATTGACATATAATTATTTGTGACTAATTAGATTAATTATTGTGTAAATCATGTAATTATTTAGATTTATTTAGAATTATTTAGAAACAGTTCATTGACAGTCCTAAACTTTGATAGCAATATCATACTCATTTCAAAAAACATAATATATGATTTTTACTATACTTTCTTCTACTACATTTCAGAAAAACGCACCGTTCCTTGTTGTTTGGAAGTGAAGAAATGGCGAATTCTGAGTGACACGATAAGCGATGTCTGATTCAGGGACAAATTATTCTGGAGTCAATTCAATGAACCCCTTTACAGGTTGCACCAAATAATTAAATTGTGAATTCGACTGATTCGATTGTATCGGTTACTAATTCAATGAACTCAGTGATTCAGTGAGTTTTACGATAAAAAAAATTAAAAAATAAAAAATAATCACTTAACCGATTCAAACCGAGCCAAGAACCAGAAATCATGATCTTCAGAGCTTGAATGTGTACTCGTAACAATTAGACCTATATAATAATATAAATAACATAATATGTATTCATAATATACAATTACAGTTGAGGTCAAAAGTTTACATCCCCCTTTCACAATCTGCAAAATGTTAATTATTTTACCAAAATAAGAGGGATCAGAAAAAATGTGCTAGTACTGACCTGTATAAGATATTTCACACATAAAAGATGTTTACATATAGTCCACAAGTGAAAATAATTGTTGAACTTATAAAAAATTACCCCGTTCAAAAGTTTACATCCCCTTGATTGTTATTACTGTGTTGTTACCTGAATGATCCACAGCTGTGCTTTTTTGTTTAGTGCTAGTTGTTCATGAGTCCCTTGTTTGTCCTGAACAGTTAAACTGCCTGCTGTTCTTCAGAAAAATCCTTCAGGTCCCACAAATTCTTTGGTTTTCCTGCATCTTTGTGTATTTGAACCCTTTCCAACAATGACTGTATGATTTTGAGATCCATCTTTTCACACGGAGGACAACTGAGGGACTCATATGCAACTATTACAGAAGGTTCAAACGCTCACTGATGCTCCAGAAGGAAACACAATGCTTTAAGAGCCGGGGGGTGAAAACTTTTTGAATTTGAAGATCAGTGTAAATTTAACTTATGTTGTCTTCTGGGAAACATGTAACTATCTTCTGTAGCGTCTGAAGGGCAGTACTAAATGACATAAATACGATATTTAGGCAAAATAAGAAAAATGTACACATCTCCATTCTGTTCAAAAGTATTCACCCCCCGGCTCTTAATCCCTCTCATTTTGGTAAAATGATTAACATTTGCAGATTCTGAAAGGGGGATGTAAACTTTTGACCTCAACTGTATAAATAATGACAGACTGAGCGCTAAACCATAAGATATTGTATGACTGGGACATTGGACTAGACCAGCGGTTCTCAAATCTTTCCATGAAGTACCCCCAGCACTGCACATTTTGTTTGTCTCCCTATATCTGACACACTCACTTCAGGTCTTGCAGTCTCCACTAATGAGCTGATGAGTGGAATCAGGTGTGATAGATGAGGGAGACATACAAAATGTATAGGGCTGGGGGTACTCCAGGACAGGTTTGAGAACCACTGGACTAGACTAAACTAAACTAGCTTAAACTAAAAAAAAAATAATAATACATACATACATAGACCACTTCTAACTTTTAATACTTAAGGACATAAAGTTTAAATTTATATATCCATTTTTTTAAAGAATGTCTAATGTTAATGTATACCTTGCATTTGGGAAATATCAGTACGACCTATAGAGGAAGCAGGAGGAAAAATACAAGTACGTGGAGATGGGCTGCGGAAATGAAAGACCATCATTCACAGTTTATAACCAAAGTCTACCATGAACATTGACCATAAAATGCAGTTTTTCTCTGTAAGAAAAGGAGCTCAGAATAGATGCTAGAAAATTGCATTCGCCGAACGAATGTGGAAATTTTGAAAAAGGAGCACTCGAGATGAAGGCAGGTCAGGATGACTTCAACTAAGAGCAGCCTGCTGATGATCTCAAGGCCATGCAATTAAAGGTAGAGCAGTGAATATCGAACAGAAACGTGATACTATTAAGGAGCTGACAGGTTTGTGAATGTCAATGTAACTAGTGTTCTTCCACGCAATCTGAATGTGGTGAAGAAGCCCTTTGGGACCATTAGTCAACTCTATGTCAATGAGAAAAGACTGCTGTGTGGCCATCTCACCCGTATTGTGAGCATAATTTTCAAATTCTCCTTTAACACGAGGATAATATCTTTAAAGAAAGCTAGTTAGCCTTTCCTGCCCTTTCTATCTTCTGAATGGCCCCGTAAAGACACACACACACACACACACATCATGGCACGCAGCCTCAAATATTCCCTTGAAATACTTACACTAGTTCCACTGTTTCAATTCTGATGTTAGAATGTGTTGCTAACAGTGTTGTGTGGCATTCTGAATGCCTTTTCTGAAAATTTGAAAAAAAAGTTTCTAAGTTTGAAGGTTTAATAGGCTTGAGGAAAGACTGACATATCTGTTAAAATAGTCACCAATAGAGAAATCTGTATTTAATTTAGATACACTACCATTTAAAAGTTTGGGGTTGGTAAAATTTCTTAACATTTTTGAAATTTCAATTTTCAATTTCATTGTAGTTGTACAATGACAATAAAGACATTCATGAAAGAAGTAATTTATGCTCCAAATCTGCATTTATTTGTTAAAAATAATTTATATAAATACATAAATGAAAAATATTATCACAATTTAAAAGAACCAACACTTTTTTGACCAATTTAATGCCTCCTTGCTGAATAAAACTATTCATTTCTTTAAAAGAAAATTACAGCAAATTTCGCATCTGCACTAGAGAACCGTTATCATCCCAAAACATACATCTCAGAGGGCAGATACATATTTGGCACAGGAGCTGATAGGAGAGGTTGACATGAAGGTTTAATTGAGGCCAGGAACTGTTTTTGACTGGACATACGGGAGCTTCTAACCAGTCTCACATAGAGGCTGGTAAAATGATTAAAAAAAACATACAGTGTTCCCAGGACGAGTTTACAATGTTTTCAGCCAAACCATTGATTTATTTTGACAACCAATATACCAAATGACAGCTTTAACACTTCAGAACTGAAAATTGTTTTGTGTTCAATTTGTTATAAGCTACAGAAAGAGTCCACATTCATCATATATGTCAGGCCATTCAAGTATTCTGGTCACTAAATACACTTTTTGCATAATCTTTCCACAGAGACAGCAAGAGGCTACATAACACAACCTCAGCAAAAGATATAATCAACCCAATTAATAAGATCAGCACAAACAGAGGTTAAACAGAAAGGTTAAACGCTCCTTTTGAGGTGTGAACGTTACAATCAATAGACGATTTGTCAGCAGTACGTTGAAGACACCATTCTGTACATGATATTTCAGTGGAAACTCTCAGAGAGAAATTCAGCGTGACCTTGACCATGCTGTAAAGTGAGAACCGAGAAACTGTGCTAACGGAGAGTGAACTATTCACCATTAATACACAGGAAACCTGTCTTGTTTGCTTATTTGGGTCAAAACTATTAATATCCGACATGAGCTTGAGGCTGTCGGTTTGACCCTTCTGTCAGACAACATCAATCCCAATGTTTCCTCTGAAGCTGCACCAGCCCAGATGGAGGCCCTCGAGAGGGACGGGGAATCCAGTGATGAGGCGCACACAGACACCCTCTAAACTGCCCACAGGTGTCATCTTGTATTTATATATTTTTGTCACAATTAACAATGATTTGACCTTGGAGAAATTCACAGATTTTATAACTTTGTTCCCAAACCTACTAAGCTGCCTACCTTCCCTGCATATCCCAGTCTGATGCAAAAAGTTGGCAGAAATATTGCACTGCTATCTGAGATCACTTCTTTTGGCAAAGAAATAATGCATTCAAGATGCATATCTAATCAAACGTTAACCAATATTAGTGTGAACTGTGTTCTGTCTTTTTTGTTAATATAGTGCTATATTATTACTTCGTAACATGCTAATGTTATTAGAAGCCATTTGCACTTCAAAGACGACTTTGAAAGTTCTTTCAAAGTTTTTGACCAAATCTTATACTGTATGTTTAGGGAGGCAGAGGTGGCTTAATCAACAGTACAGTGCAAACTTACAGAGCTGAATGTCCTAAAATCTTTCTAATGGAGGATTTGATGGCTGGCAGCATTTAACATCCATTAACGCTGACATTAGAATGACCCACACAATGAAGGTCACTGTCACAGGATGCCACCTTTCCAACAAGCCAGTAAATTATTGCCCCGTTAGCCATCCCAGTCAACTGGAAGTAGCGTTAATGTAAATAGGAAACACTTAGGAGACACAACAGTTCAGCCGGTCACATAAACAAACAGAATGTGAACTGCAGTGTGCTGAAAACACAAACAAGTGCAAAAGGTTAAAAAAGAAATAATTAGCTAGGGTTTGGGCTGATCTCAATCAACATCTCAAAGTTCTGGAAGGGTCAAAGGGTCAAGACAAATTTTAACTAAAGACAAGCTGTCTTTAAACTGTTTTTGAAGCATCACATTTTAAGTAGTGATACGAAAGGTCTAGAGATGCGGTTTTTAAAAGCTGAACTACTAACGCAAGTTGCAAATGCACCAGAGGTTAAACACAATTGTTTAGTTCATGTTCACACAAAAACAATGGAAAACTGTGCAGTTGAAAGCAAAAACATAAGATGGAGGGTAGTAAAATATAAAAAGGGCAGGGCTAAAGATGATTTTTTAAAAGGTGGACTTCTTTTAACTTGAGAGCTACGGTTTTAGAGCACCATGTCATTTAGCACAACGCAACTCTAGCGTGGATAAACTTAAAAAGCAGTGCAGTGGAATGCAAAATGCGAGATGCAGGGTAGTGAAATACACAAGATCTGGAGACTTTTTCATTTTTAACTTTTTGATTTGAACACTGCATTTTATTTACAAAGTTGTATCATGTGCGAGTCGCTGCAAAAGATGCAAAATGTGAGTGCTATGGTCAAATATATGTTTACTTTGTGTGGGTTTTTGTTTGTTTGTTTGTTTTTATTCCACACCACTAGTCAAGTCTCAGGTTGTACAATGTTTTGCTTTAAATAACGTGTGAGGCGTTAGCCGTAGAAAACACAGAGAGCCAAATGGCTAATTTTTTGTGCATATTTAAGTCGTCTTAAATTTTAACGTATCATTTTTGAATTGCTGCTAGGCATTAAATAAATGCCATAAATGTATTTAGTTACCACTTGTAGTACACTTGAGCATACTAGTGTATGAAAGATGTGTTCAAGTGTACTTCAAGTCGTAACCAAATACATTTTTAATACAGAGATAGTAAGTTAAAAGCACATTTTAGTTCATATACATGGTGCCTCAAAATAGCACAGTTGTGAACACTTAGATGTTCTTAAGATTAGCTTAGGAAGTACTAAAGAACCATTTTTATTAAAGGGGTCATATGATGCGATTTCTAGTTTTCCTTTCTCTTTGGAGTGTTACAAGCTGTTTGTGCATAGATAAGATCCCTGAAATTGCAAAGACTAAAGTCTCAGAACCAAAGAGATATTCTTTATAAAAGTTAAGACTCTGCCACACCCCCTAAAATGGCTCGTTCAAACACGCCCAACATTTTCATAACACCGCCCAAACATATATGCAATGAAAGAAGGCGGGACTTTTATTCTCGCTGTAGTATTGTTGCTGCCGCCAGCGCCATGTCCTGGAGATGCTGTGTTTCATTGTGAAAGCGAAACTACTTTCTTTGGGCTTCCAAAAGAAGACACGACTAGAAATCAGTGGTTCAGTTGTATTTACAACACTGTTCCAGAACAGTTCAACCCAAATATTCGAGTGTGTGCAGCACATTTTACGGAGGACTATTTCCTGAACTTGGAAGCTACAATGCTGGCTCGCACAAAGGCTGTTTCTATAAAGTGGGGCAATTCCAACTTTGCAAGGACAGTCTGGCGCTTCTGACTCACAGCCTGTAAGTACATTTCTGCCACTGATGATTCAAACGCGAGTTTTGAACAGTGTAGAGTAGTGCTTGTTGTTTGTTGTTTCTCTGATCACAAATGCAAACATGGTAATGTTTATATCGCGCCGCGTAAAAAGGCCGTATAAGTCATTATAATCAGTAATTATGTCGCCTCTGGATGCAACAAATGCCTCGTTTATAATGGGTTTTATTGTTTTTGTGTGGTCGCGCCATGAAACGGCATCACAACATGGTGAGTGGCGTAACATTTCCGTCTCACGCTTGAGGTATTCGGCCAATCACAACGCACTGGATAGCTGGCCAATCAGAGAACGCATCGCTTCTCAGAACGATGAGCTTTGTAAAAATCGACGTGTTTCAGAAAGGCGGAGCATAGAAGAGCAACAATAATGTACAGTATGTGGAAAATAATGTGTTTTTTGAATTTTAACCCACATAAACATTGCATTACAGCAAATACACAAAATAATGTTCTTTTTAGGAACGTCATATGACCCCTTTAAGTACAAAATTAGTTCGTGAAAATAGAGCACTTTAAGTACATTATGGAAGTGCACTTTTTTTCCACCTGGGTACTTACCCTCATTTTGAAGAATGTTAGTAACCAAACAGTTGTTGGTCCCAATTGACCTCCATAGTATGGGGGAAAAACAAGTCAATGGCTATTGTCAACTGTTTCGTCACCCACATTCTTCAATTTTTTTTTACTTTTACGTTAAACAGAAGAAAGGAATTCATACAGGTTTAAAACAACACGAAGGTGAGTAAGTGATGAATTTTTCTTTTTTGGGTGAACTATCCACAAAAACACAACACAAAACTCTAAGGAGGTTTTCTGTTACTGCATTAACCAATAAAACGGAAAGCGAGATTTCCCCATTTTAACATCTTTTACCTGTTGTGTAAAATCAGTAACATAACTCAACTACCTAGTTATTTGTGTGAATGAGCACCAGTCAGTGGCCAAGGGCTGTGACAGGGTTGGGACGGAGCGTTTGAGCGAAAGTGTGTCTCATCATCCATGCAGGGCACACGCATGCAGCAGCACTTCGTCAGACAATGCAGCGGCGCTGACAGCCAGCTTTATCACTGAGATCAAATGCAGCTCTCTATTCCTCTCTCTCTCTCCACACCTCCACTGATGCTTTAAGCACCTGATCCTTCTTTATTTCAGCTGCTGTGTGTAAGAACAAGCACTAATGAACTATATAGAATCACTCTGCACATCTAAGACACACACAGGGTATTAGACGATGTACAGACGTGGAAACTTCCTTTCTTTCCCCTCCATATCAATTAGTTTCTTTATTCTAACCACTTACGCCTGCAACAAGCTAAATGTTTTTGACTGTGTGGTTTTTACATGCCTGTAGTAAAATGCTGGGAAGCTCCGCCCATTATGACAACTCATTGGCCCAGAATTTAGATTTTTTTTTTAAATAATGCAACTGATGGTTTCAACAAAAGCGTACACTTGATTAACAACCTTGGAGCTCATAGCGCATTTATTTAGTTACATTTATTATATAATTTTTTAGATTTTTGTATTTTGACCAATGTTGGGGAGTAACTAGTTACATGTAACAGCGTTATGTAATTAAATTACGTAACACTGTTACATAGTTACTCCCCAACATTGGTCAAAATACAAAAATCTAAAAATTAACACTGCCCTATAACTCACTTCAATTCATGACTCAAAGAAAATTTTGATCATTCAGACAGGCAGCAGCAGTAATGTGTTACAGACATGCTTCGTATGTGCCTGTATCCTCTCTGACAGCACAAGCCTTGTTAAACCGTCTAGAATAAACACAGCCAGACCCATATAACATTCATCAACGCTGAGAACTAGACAGTTCATTCAACCCAATACAGTACATTTGTATATAAGACACTCAATATCAATCAATAGAAACTATGGAGCAGCCATAATAATAATAATACAATATAAATCTGTTGATCTATTAATTCACTTTATTGGGAAGCAGTAAATCAATAGTTCAGTGTAGTTATTATGAATCATCAAAATGAAGAGTTGACTAATGCCACAATAAACACAAACATTAAGCATCAATCATCAGATTTACACGTTCCCAAGAATAATAGTAGCCTATTTATTGGAAAAGTCATATAGAACCATTGACTTGATTAACAGGCGAGCACAAATATGAATCTTTCACGTGGGTACACATCACAAAAATCCTCTTAAAGCAATAGCTCATCTCAAAATGAAAGTTTAGACATCATTTACTCACCCTCATGTTGCTCCAAACTTTCCTTTCTTTCTGTTCTTAAGACGGTCGCTGCTCTCTTCCAGCTTAATGAAAGCGGATGCCGTCCATGACTGTCAGCTCCAAAAAAGACAAAAAAGTAATCCATACAGGCATATTATAGCGTCGTGTGAAACTTTAGTCGTTATTTATTTTCATTTTGGAGCGTACCGATGCCACATCGGGGCCTAAAAGCGAATCTCAAGGGTCAGTTCGTCAGCGCCAGTGTTGATCAACCCTTTCTGATAAAAAGCAGTTTTAGAACCACTATGCAGAATATGATTAAGATGGTTTTAATATAGTGTCATGTAGAGAAGCACAGTCATAAATCAAACAATGACATGTTGTCCAGGCTCTCGCTTTGCAATACTCATGCGGCAGCTGTCTCACAGTTGATCAATAGACGGTGAGACGGTCTGCATTACAACGCTGTTTACAAAACGATCTGTACCTCAATATGCAGTTCATGGAAAGCCTAACTCCACAATTTTCATAATTTCATTCAATACTTAAGTCAAAAAGGTCCAGTCTATGATATATTATCCATAATAAAAAAAATATATGATGCATAAGCACCACAAATGAGATGCAAAGTCTTCCCTGTACATTCGTTCTGAAACAGATTGGCTATAGTCGATGTTCTCGGCCCGTGCTGTACACTATTAAGTCTAGTTTGTGCAGCAAGTGTGGATCAATATCCTTCTTTATCTAATCAATAGAGCAGAGCTTAAAGGTAGGACATAAACGAATGCAGGTGAGGCTGCTCAAACACGGCATGACGTCCATCTATGAGACTGATTGATGGACGGTAAAAAGTAGCATCTGGACCTTCATGCACCTTCATGTAATT
Source organism: Tor tambroides (assembly GCA_021397915.2). NCBI lineage: Eukaryota > Metazoa > Chordata > Actinopteri > Cypriniformes > Cyprinidae > Tor > Tor tambroides. The sequence goes on along the minus strand of JAFVLL020025216.1, from coordinate 65,862 downwards.
TTTAATGACCTAATATAAGATGAATATTTAAAAAAAAAAAAAAAAGGATGTAGAATAAGTTTCTTTAAAAATAAATAAAAACACCTGATAATAAAGCAAAGTTTATGATGAAGTAGTAATTGGCTTCTCTGCTATTATTACTCAGAGCATGTACTACAGAAAGCGAGTGAACCCATAAAAACGCCACATTTCATCCAATCAGGGTGAAACCCAGCGACTGCACTGCTTTTTCAAGCGGCTCCAAGAATGTGGCATAAATCAAGGCAAATTAAGTGAAATCTGAGTGAACTAAGAGGGACATTTTAATTTCCAATAACATCCCTGAACAGACGTAAAAGGACGGGGTTGTCGCAGACATGCTGGGATTAAAATTCAGAGGCTTATGGTCACAATAAAGAGCTAGAACCGTTAACTCAGAGAACTTTGGAAAAGATTCAAAATGTCCTTGAGTGAATGTTTAGTATTGTCCTCTAATTGATTTCTGCAGTTTTTACACAGTCTAAAGAACTAATAAATCAGGGCAGCGGCTATTTGCACTCAGTGTAAATAGCGATAGATGCTATTTACACTCAATGTAAATAGCAATTAGATGCTATATTTACACTAATTGCAAATATCATATTTTTTAGGGATAGGCTACTATTTACACAAAGTGTAAATAGCGATGGATGCTATTTACACTAAGTGCAAATAGCAATGAGTTCTGTTTACACCAAGTGAAAATAGTATTTTTTAAAGATATGCTATTTACACTAAGTGCAAATAGCTATAGATTCTATTGACACTGTTAAAATAGCAAGATTTTCTGCTATTTATACTACTTACTGCAAATAGTGGCAATTATCTGCACCTCAGTATTGTCGTACATTATAAAACAGTAGGCAATAATAACGTATTGAGTGTAAATTATAATTTTAATTCAAATTATTAAATGCATTCCACCTTATTGGGACAATAAAGCCCTCCCTACACCTACCCGATACACTTATTTTCAACTTTTTGATTATTTCCTTCATTTTTATTTAAAAAAAGCCTTTCTGATGCAATATGAGATAATAAAAAAAAAAAGGTTCGGCAAAAGGTGGACTCGAACTCGAGTTGCTCGCGTCAAAAAGCATGTGTTATCACCTGCGCCATTGTAACTGATACTGAATGGGTGTCTTTTATTAGTTTTGAGTAACTCAATCACACGTTAGTGGGCGGAGTTAGTGTAAATAGCCTTTGCCAACAAGACGGGCTATTTGCACTTAGTGTAAATAGACACTCCGATAAATCAATATCATGCTAATAAATATACTAAAAACAACTTAGTAATTTTTAATAAGAATAAAAATAAACAAACAAATAATATAGTATTAGAGAGAAAATTTTATATCAGCCAAATGACAACTAGATTAAACATTTAATTTATTTTTCATGTCTAAATAAATAAATAAATAAATAAATGATTCATCTTTTTCCAGAATCACAATGCATCATCCTCTTTTAAAAAAAAAAACACATTATTTGACACAATTACAGATGCCAAGACAATCTTGAGGCAATGCAAATATTAAAATGAAAAGGCAAATTTAAAACCTTTTATATGCCAAACAATCCTTTACATACACTGAGAATTTCCTTTAAAGATATTTATATATTTATTTTGTGACACAAACCATGGAATAAAAAAAATAAAAAAATGCACGAGTCAATCTCAAAGATCAAAAAGATCATATCCATTTTTATTTTAACGAGACATCGGTGGATGTGATTGTCAAGTATTTGAAGTGACTTACATGCAAGTGACAGGCTGCACAGAACACACTCAAGAAAAAGACATTTGACAGCAAGAAAAGAGAGAAATAGGTGAAAACAGGAAGATTCCTGGAAAGAAGGCACATTTGTTTCGTTCATGGACATATTACATGAGCATTTGGTAACATTATAACATTTCACCCAAGTGAAATGACTTGCTTTTGTGCTTTAGAGAGACATGAATGAGCTCTTACAGTTTGTTTGTGGAGCACATCAGAGAAAGAACTGACCTGTTCACAAACACGATCCTACAGATGTATTTCCCTTTAAATCAACAGCAGTCTGAAGCCAAACCTACAGCAGAAGCAGCAAAAACTCAAGCGCAGGTTCAGATACGGTTCTCTTAGATCAGGAGACAGCGCTCTCACAGAGAGCAGCGATCAGTTTACAGTATCAAACAAGTCACAGATCAAACGAATCAACCGCTGGCAAACAACACAGGGGAAAAAAGAGAAATGTGTCAAACTAATAAGTCTGGGACAGATTCATGTTGCCATCCAAAACCTGAGGCAGACATGAGGTGGATGGAGAAAAAATACACACAAATAGAAAATCATTCGAGAAATAAAAGGAATAGTTTAGCTAAAATTTAACTCTATCATTAATTGTTTACTCACCCTTTAATGCTATTTTGGACCGCACTGACTTTGATTTCTCTCTTTTTGGCCATATGCTGAAAGTCAATGGGCTCCAAAATATCACTAGACCCCACAGACTTTCATTACATGGCCAAAAAAGAAAGGAAGAGAAAAAAGAAAGTCGAACAGTTTGCAATGACACGAAGGTGAGTAAATAATGAGTTTGTGTAAACAATCCTTGTTTAAATGAACCAAAAAAAAGTGCAAAACGAAAGGCAGGAATCAGCTGCCGTACATTTGGTATGAATTAAAGCCAAACTCAAGACAACTTAGTCAGAACTAAAGTGACATTAACATTAATAACTGTGTGAACGTGTTCTCTCAGGCACGATGAGGTGCTCCATATTGATCATGATAAATCTCAGTCTCTGTAGATCATGACGCAGATGTGTCCATTTAATATCTGGTTTGTCTTCCCTTGCTGCCTCCCTAAGGGCCCGTTTGAGAAGCTGAGAGCTTCGGGTAAGACGTCACTACACGGAGAACATATGGAAGCCTTCAATGCCTCTATCAATCTGCTGATGAACTGAGATTGAACTCCAGGTCTGGGCACATTATTCAGACAAGCGCTGCGCTGGTGTTACATCCGTCAGCGCAGGAGACGCAGCGAGGTGCCAGCCGCCAGTTAGGACCGCCGGAAATGCCAGCTGTGAAACGCTAACAATCTTGGATGACGAAAACAAGGAACGCTTATTGTCAGTCTGTTTGTCTTTGACTTGATGAATATTAAGAATATTTTTGGTGTACTTTGTTTGGGACTGAATTTTTCATGTGAAGGCCACATTTCACCCCAATATCAAAAAGATTTAGATAAGGAATTCAATTACGTTTAAACACTTAAGAACACTACCATTTAAAAAGACGATTAAACCACATCTTCCCACCAAGTTTTCATTGTTAAAATGCAAAAAGTATAAATACATATTATAATATATCATTTTTGTAATATAGTAAAAAATATATTGTAAGCATGAATCAGAACAGAATTTGGGGTCTATGCAAATATTTTTCATTCTAATGCATATGATTTTAATTTTAATTTATTTTTATCTACTTATTTATTTTTTTGCTTTTGGGGTGGAGCATGACCCAATCATGTTTTAATGAGATTCACCTAGAGGAAAATCAAAAACAACTAACAAATCAAGTGACGTTTTGAATGAGCACATCGTATATGGCTTTAAAATAATGCTTTGCCATATCCTGCCTTACAGAACATCCACTAAAGGATTGTGGATTTGTGAGAAAAAAGTATTTTGGTCCCTTTTAAACACTGAATTAAATTAGACTGAATTAAACTTCAGCTAATGCCTTGACATAAAACCCCTAGCAAACACTCTTTAAAAATTAAAACAAAAACACAGCTTGACAAAACAAATCTGCTTGTACGCTCAGTTCTTGGCTTCGGTAAGGACAATATTAGCCGTCACAAACATTAGACAGAACGTTGCCCACAATATCACAAACCAAACCCAGAACGTATGATGGAAAGGTGACCGGTGCTTATTTACGGCATCCCTTCCCAACACGGGCTCGAGATGACGCCGACTAAAATACACTAGGAAGGCCGGGATGATATACTGAATGCCTGTTCCGGCATACGCTCCAGTGATACCCACAAGCGCCTCTAGATCGTGAGTGCAGAAGGCCACGATAATGGGCGGCACTAGAGTAATGAGCGGGAAGACGATACGATCCACCACCCAAGGGTACGTGCCGCCATCCCGATGGAAGAGAGTCTTCCAGTTGTTGCGTAGCGTGACGGCTATTATGGGAAAGTTGGTGCTGATGGTGAAGACGGGAAAGAGGCCCAGGAAGTAGCGCAGCACTGGAATGCTCAGGACGTCACAGTTATCTGTGAAATTTAAAGTGTACATGTCCCGCAGCAGAGAGCTATCGAAGCAGAATATGGCCGTGAGGGACAGCAGGCTGTAGAAGCACAGGATGAGGATGTAGTCAGCCATGACCAGCGCGCTCATGCGCTGCTTGTTGGAGATGGGCGTCACGAGCGAGGGCAGCGAGTGCTGGCACATGAACGAGTAGACGCAGACCCCGAAGAGGTTGGGCACTCCTGAGATCTGAGCCACAGATGGGTGGCCCTCACCGTGCCCCTTGCCAATACGAATCAAAGCCAGGATGATCATCATGGTGAACGCTGAAAGAGACAGAGAAACCCATGTAAAATAATTATAGAAAATCATGTAACACAATATGACTTTGAAGATCTAGTGGATTTTGTTGTATTTAAGGCTAGATAATAGTCAAAAACATTGCTTTTTCGTATACTTGTCGATTTTGAAATATTTGTTATAATGTTGTTTCAGACTAGTGAAAGAAATTTCATTTCATATACAACATTTCATTCCTAAAAACAAACTTTTTTTCTGCCAGTTGACTTTTGCCACTGAATAAAAAATAAAACAAGGTAATTGGGACTTTTCTCGCAAATTCAGACATTTTTCTAGCAATTGCGAGTTTATATCTTGAAATTCTGACTTTTTTCTCAAAATTCTGACTTTTTCCCTTGCAATTCTGGAAGCCCAAGAATGGAAGCCATTCTCCATCACAGAATAAAAAATAAAAACAGGGTAAATGTGACTTTAGCCCCGTTTCCACCGCAGGAACTTTCCCCAGGAACTAGGGACTTTGGGCCGGTACTCGTTGTGTTTCCACCGCAGGAAACAGGATCTAAATAAAGTTTCGGGTAAAAATGTGCCCTTCAGAAAGTCCCTGCTCGCGAGGTAGTAGGCTTTTTCGTTTTTTTGAGAAATGCGTGCAGACCTACGTCACCAGACTATTTGCCTATTCTTCACGGTACTTTAGACCACCTCCTGGGACAAATTGTTCCAGGTAATTTCAGTCTAAAAGCGGCTTTTGTCTCACAATTCTGACTTTTTTTTCTCACAATTGTGAGTTTATATCTGGAAATTCTGAATTTTCTCAGAAATGCAAGATATAAACTTGCAAATGCAAAAACAAACAAACAAAAATTCTGAGAAATAAAGCTGCAATTCTGAGAAATAAATTCAGAATTGCAAGATATAAACTCACAATTGCTTGCTATAAAGTCAAAATTGCGAGATATAAACATGCAATTCTGAGAAAAAGTTGATATATCAACTCGCAATTCTTTCTCAGAACTGCAAGAATTTATAACTTGCAATCGAGAGTTTGTATCTCACAATTCTGAGAAAAGAAGTCAGAATTGCAAGGGGAAAAAACAGAATATATAAGCAAGATATAAACTCGCAATTGGTTTCCATAATTTTCTGATTTATGGAGTGATAAAAAGAGATATTCAAAAATCCCCTCTGTGAAAACATTTGACTTTCCACGTACAAGCTGTAAAGTTACAGAAGTCATTTTGTTTGCGCATGGAACAAAAATCTCTTGAAATTATGACGACTGACACCTAGGTAACCATACCAAGGTTCTGGCATTTCGTGCATTTATCATCCACTACTTTTGACTAAAATAATATTATTGCGACCAAAGACTTAAGACTCTGTGATTTTATCTAAACCATGGTTGACAGAGATGTCGTTTTTTGTTTACATTTGGAAGCATTCTTGAAGGGTTGCCATGACCACTTATTAGCATTTGGACTTAAGTTTATTATGTTGTTGTTTTTTTAGCAAGATCTAGCAACACTGAGTCAAGACCTTTATCCCTGAGATTTCTTGCACTGTGAATACAGAAGAGACACACAACTCTGATACACGTTAACTAGTAGTTCAGTTCTGTAATCACATTGTATTTTGTCATTACCTTTCATCATAGTTTTTCATCTAATTCAGTTGTAGAACATGGTTGTCACTCTCGTAAATAAAAAATTCTGTAAAATTACTGAACTGTGTGTAGAGAACAGGATTAAGCACAAGAAGGTGAACTAACAACCAAATTCAGCTGCATGTCGTCAATATGTCAACAATACAAACGAATTTTGAACCAATGTTCAAATTTCTGTTCTAGAGTTATATGCAAATGAGTACATACTTCATTAGATCATGCCTCATTTGCATATTTAAACAACATTTTAGAAAACCCTTAAGACAAAAAATGAACTGGGGAAACGACTGGAGAAGTATGGTGATATCTATTAGATAAATGTTTTTCTTTATTCACCTGGGGTATCTTGCCTTAACACTGTATATTCAGCTCATACATGAGTTTGCCAAGCTGAGATGATTATTTATTAACACTGCCCGCCTAAAGCCGATTTTTAGGCATATCCCTATTTTTGTAGCCTGAATAGCAAAAAAAAGCATGAAATCTGATTTTAACTAAATCAATCCAAGTCTCATGAGGATGTGACTTGAAATCCAGTTAAATTGGATTTGAGTAGATCCGTTTCAGCATGAACTGCACGAACAGATATCAAGTTTATCTTCCATCATTTGGGACACAACTAAATTTAGGAAAAAAACACTCAAGGTCTCTGTTGTGTATGTTATGCACTTTATGAGTTGTCATGATGGACTTGAGTGGAGGACAGATTTCCAGTTCTGGTCTGTCCACACTGACAGCTTGCTGCTCATACACCATGTCTACATTGGAAGCCACTGACGCAACAACTCGAGTCAAAACACTGTGGCATGACGCACAGCTTCAATGCGTCCAGTGTTCACCAACCACGGGCCAGTCAGCTTCAAAGATGAAACCAAAATTTAGTCATTTAGTGTAACTTACCTTTAATTTTAGTACTACAACCTACCTTAAAAACTGTGCAGGTGTATGTAGGGAAAAATTGGTTTTATAACAAAAATTAATTTGATTTTATGAATAGAAGGTACAACGCCGTTTAAAGTTTTGAGGTTGGTAAGATTTATTTAATGTTTTTGAAAGAAATCTCTAATGCTAACACACCATTCGTGCACAGCATATGCGCCAATGGACATACATTATTAACACTGAACTTAGGTTTGACTGATTGGTTTGCACACAGAAATGGCCACGGGTCAAACTCAGAGTAAAGCCCTATAATTAAGCCCTCATATTATTAGGTCTCCTAATTCTAACATATTTATCTTATTTAAGCTTTTCATTATTTCTGTAATTTTGAATTTATATTAAGAAAAAAAAAATGCCTGACTTTCTGTATTTCTATTCTGATCAATTTTGCAATCAATGCTGAACAAGATGAGCCTGTTAAGGATCTAATAGGCTGCTGGAAAACGCTGAGCTTGTTAAAAAGGGACCAATAACTTCTATAGGTGATGTTCCGTGCATAGACAAGCAGGAAGAGAAACATGGATGTTAAAAATCCAAACACAATCCTCTCCATTTAATTATCTCAAACATCTAAAGCTTAGTGCTGCTCCTGAAGATCTGTATATAGATTTCAGGCAAAAAAATTAATCCACAACAACAACAACAAAAAACTGTTAAACATTATCCTATCCCAGTTTCCGGATAGCTAAGAGGACCGATAGTAATAATCAGTCCTCATCCTCTTTCCTAATGCATCACACGGCCAGGTCAGGGACTGCAGGTGTAAATCTGAGATGCCAGCCATTGGATTTAAAGGGGAAATGGATTGGGTCTGTCCACACATCTGAGAGTCCAGCTGACGTGCAATTAATCGGAGGTGCTCCTGACAGCAGCGTTGACCCAAAGGTCTCTATTAGCATTAAAGGAACACTCCACTTTTTTTGGAAATAGGCTCATTTTCCAAGTCCCCAAGAGTTAAACAGTTGAGTTTTACCGTTTTTGAATCCATTCAGCCGATCTCCGGGTCTGGCGGTAGCACTTTTAGCTTAGCTTAGCATAGATCATTGAATCGGATTAGACCATTAGCATCGCGCTCAAAAATGAGCAAAGAGTTTCGATATTTTTCCTATTTAAAACTTGATACTTCTGTAGTTACATCGTGTACTAAGACCGATGGAAAATGAAAAGTTGCGATTTTCTAGGCCGATATGGCTAGGAACTATACTCTCATTCTGGCGTAATAATCAAGGAACTTTGCTGTCGTACCATGGGTTCAGCAGGCGCAATTATATTACGCAGCGCCTGAAAGCAGTCCCCAGCTCAGTAGCCTATGATATAGCCTGAGGACTACTTTCAGGCGCTGCGTAATATCATAGCGCCTGCTGCACCCATGGTGCGGCAGCAAAGTTCATGATTATTACGCTGGAATGAGGTATAGTTCCTAGCCATATCGGCCTAGAAAATCACAGCTTCCTCATTTTCCATCGGTCTTAGTACACGATGTAACTACAGAAAGTCAAGCTTTAAATAGGAAAATATCGAAACTCTTTAGCTCATTTTAGCTGATGCTAATAGTCTAATCCGATGTGTCAGTGGTCTATGCTAAGCTAAGCTAAAAGTGCTACCGCCAGACCCGGAGATCGGCTGAATGGATTCAAAAACGGTAAAACTCAACTGTTTAACTCTAGGGGAGGTGTAAAATGAGCCTATTTCCAAAAAAAGTGGAGTGTTCCTTTAAAGGTGTTCTCACACATGCTCATTCAGTGTTTGAAAAAGATGTATTCTTCCTGACAGGAGTAAAACATTCTGGCAGCAAACAAGGGGCAGAGTGCATGTCACACTAATCTCAGTCTATTAATCAAGGGCAGGTTGCATGTAAGGGGAATAAATAATTCACTAGTTGCAAAGAACAAATAACGTAATCACAGTGATGTTGCAGTAAAAGGGTACGTGTCTCAGGAGAGAGTGCACGCTGCCAGGAAAACTACAAATTACCTCATTTCAAGTACACAAATAACCATTATGAATGACTTTAGAAAGTAATCAAAACTCAGGAAAGAGTGGAGAAGCCATGTGACCACCATACCCTAACAGCCCATGTGAATAAATAAGTATATGTATACATACATACATACATACATATTCACACATACATATACATATACATATACACACACACACACACACACACACACACACACACGTATGTATGCATGTATGTATTTTGTACATTTATATCTAAATAAATATTTTAGATGTAAATATATTTTTCTTAAGTATATGGATGGATGTGCGATGTGTACACAAACATTATGTAACAAACTTTTATTTGGGATGCGATTAATTGCGATTGATCATTTGACAGCACTATAATCAATATTAAAAACAGTTGCGCTGCTTAATATTTTTGTGGAAACTGCTACATTTTTTGGCATTCTTTTTTGAAAATAAAGTTCAAAAGCACATCATTAAAATAATTAATTAAAAAATCTATATATTATTTCAGTAAGATACATGTTTGTCTGGTTTGTCTGTATATTTATATATTAAATATAAAAATAAATAAATAATTGAATGAAATAAAAATATATTGCATCATATATATTAAGAATATAAAAACATCTATATATAATATATACAATTCATAATATATTAAACACATCTGTCACACTACACAAACACTGTACAAGTCAGCTAAGAAAGTACAGTAAAATATAGAGCACAAAGCCAAAGACAAACAATTGCATTAACAGGTAACCTTCACTGTGCAATATGCTTAATATAGCAAAACAGATACGCAAGAGCTCAACTAGAGGACAAACACAGGCATACACAATGATGGAACTGCAAATCACTGGGGGAAACGTCAGAGACAGATAATGTAACCGAAGAACCAACCAGAGAGGATACAAACATGGATGGGATGTAGTCAGATTCAAGATGCATTACTCCTTTTCATAACAAGAGCGGAGTATAAAAGAGTTGCACCGAAAGAATAGAAGGGTAGAGAAGGAAAAAAGAAAATAAAATCAAGGGCACACTTAATCCAAATACTCCTGACATCTCCTGACACAACTCAAGTCATTGTATAGACGCTTAACCTTCAGCACAGAGGCCTTTTGTTGTTTAGGGATGAGATGTGATTGCATCCCGCCACATAAGGCACAGCAATACATCACACGCTATAAATTCCCTCAGTGTACATGCTGATGGCCATGGAAAATGCCACTGGTATCTGTGTCTTCAAGTCTTATTCATCATGATATGTTTGTATCTGACACCAGTGCCAGCAGAGCCCGGTCAGAAGACACCACACAGGTAGACAAGGAGGATATAAAAAAAGAAGGCTGAATAAATTCACGCAGCAAAGTCAAACTTGCCATGGCATCACAATCAAAATGACACTGATTGCTAAATCTTCCTCAAAGGACAGTGTGCTGGGTTTTGAAGGACACTCTTCATTAACAAAGCACCCGTGAGATGTTGAGTCACATGACAAGCTGTGACCATCAAGTGTGAATGGAGAACGGTGGGTGAGTGGCGAGTACATTAGGCAGATGTCAAAACCATCTTATCTGTGAAAGTATCATCAATCATCATCCATAAACTAATCGTGACTTTGCCAAGTAGGACACATTCCTAGATCAACAACCTTGCTTGCTTGTCCTGGAACATTCCTATCAAACAATCAGGTTTCAGAGAGATATAGATTTATATTAGTGATTTATATACTAACTTGAGGTCAGCAAGATTTCCATTTTAAATAAATGAACTTTCTATTTATCAATGAATCCTCAAACAAAATGGAACTGTTTCCAACATTGACAATAACAATAAATGTTTCTTAAGCAGTAAAGTAGATTGATCATTGAGGGATCATGTGACACTGAAGCCTGGAGTAATGATGCTGAAAATTCAGCTTTGCATCACTGGAATAAATTCCATTTTAACATATATTCAAATAGAAAAGTGTTACTTTAAATTGTAATAATATTTCATAATATTAGTTTTTACTGTATTTTTTTAACAAATAAAAGCAGTCTAGGTGAGCATAATAGACTTCTTTAAAACCTATAGTAGGCAGCACCACAGAGCCCCTACTAATAGTCTATTATGTATTGCCAAAAAGTCATTTGGAATGACCGTGAATTGATTTTTGGACTGTCTTTGTGATATAGTTCTGTTAATTATTGAATGAAAATGCTTATGTGACAGAGGGTGAATATACAGGGTACACACATCTCCCTAATCGCCTAAACTTTACGCTGCACCTAATTGCTAAAGTAATTAAAGTTTTAACAGAAACCCATTAAGGAAGCAAATGTGGACATCAATACATATCATAGGCTTAAGAGAGTTCAAAATTTAAAAGACATCTATTTTAACACAGTTTACACAAAAAACCCAGCAGAAAGCATCCACACTATGCCATTTCAGACCAATTGATGATCCTCTGAAATTTCCAAGCAAATGAGCAAGTGGTTTTATGGTCTGTTAAGGAAGCAGTGTATGGTAGTTTGTAGCTTGTCCATATTGCAGGCCCTGCTAAATGAGAGGTGCCAACGCATTTTCCTTGAGAGCAATTTTCAGGCTCTATGAGCTGAACCATTGCCTGGGGTATTCATTAAGGCACAGCTATATTTCAGAGCACCTTGAGACTACACTGCTGCACAATATCCCACACTGATGCTGTTCCAGATCCAGCACCTTTTACAGTATATCTGACCTATAAAACCACTATAAAGTCTGATTCTCAATGGACGTCTATTAATATGGGGAAAACCCTTAACATTTAAATAGCACTGGAGCTATAACCTTATAGTAGTGCTGTTGTTCACACACAAGTCTATTTGAATTAGGGCTTAACTTATTGATAAAATTTATATAGAATATAACTGAAACTCTGGTGGTGTCACAGTGATTTGTAGTAAATAAATATTTCTACAGGGGAAAAAAGGTATACAGTGAGCTTTTGTAGGAAAAGTGCACAATCCAAGCTGTCAAAATCAAGACAGAACTTCATTGAACGTTATTTTAAAAAATGCTCATAAGCATATGGTTTCATGCACTTGAGGACGTTTTAATAGTTATGTGTTCATCTGTAAATGCTATAAATTCACACAAGGATTGTCATTTTGCAAACAGCTCATCCTAACAGCAATTCTCTGTTAAACCGGTTTCACTATTGCATGCTTGCTTAGAGAAAAATATAAATGCTAAAATATGAATTTCTTTAACTCTTTTGTCAGATGACGTTTTCCAAAACAATTTACAGTAATTGGGATTTTGCTAAATAGGACATGTTCCTTGATCAACAACCTGGCATGTCTTTTTTTTTTTTTAAGTCATAACCAATTTTTTAAATGTATTTTTATATCATTTAATTATATAATTATAATTAATAAAAAATAATTATATAATAAATTAATATCTAAATATAGCTCAGGATACATAAATGCATAAAACAATATCACAGTGATCTGTGTAATCTAAAGTCTTTAACATTACAACAAAATGAAGGGCAATGATAATGGGAAATGTTGTTTTATCATGCAAACTAAACTGTAGAGTCAAAATTCACAATTAAAATTCAGTCAATATGCCATTATTTTTCATCCCACTGGTACTACTGGTGGGGTTCATGTGTGCTCACAAATACTCTGACATGGCATGAAGGCATCTACAATTGATTTGCACTGCATCTATTGCAAAACACCTTTATATAAATACATATACACATTTCCTTACATTCCATTTACATTTATGCATTTGGCAGCAGTGGTAGTGCACTACAAGTAATGCAAGTTACATAATCAGATGACTAAGTAACTAGTAAAGTAACATTACTTTTTAATTTAGAAGGAAATTTCTGAGTTACTTTTTCAAATAAGTAACGCCAGTTACTTTGTTTCCCATGTCTTGACTGACAGATCTCGTGTTGCCATGTTGAGAGAAATCGGGAGTAAGTGCAGAGGGGCGTTGTGTGCTCTGTGTGAGAACATGATGTTACTGTAGTTCTAGACTAAATATGAACATGTATTTATTCATCTCACCTGCACAAAAACAGAATCAGTATTCCTCAATGAAAAAAAACAACAAAAAAACAGTCACATGCAAATTCAGAGTATTATACAAACCTGCAATAATTAAATATGTTAAATAAGATATATATAATTTAATTTATGTATTTAATCCCATTTTGGCCACGTTCACACAGCAGTAGAATACGGCTGTCAATCCTGTATTTGAGTCCTTAATACGGTTATGTTCACACACAGTTTGGTTATTTACGGGCGTGAAAACGGCATTCTGTAATCGAACTCACACCCGTAAATTTTCAGGACTCACAACCGCATTCTCGGAACACACGCGCTGTGTGAACGGAACAGGACTGGACAACTAGTTGGTCACGTCACACAGTGTGAGAGAGAGATGATCTGCTGGATAAACGTGCGTCTACCGTGTGTTACGTGTTTGAGAAATGATCCGTGTCATCTGAAAGTTTTAAATCCAGTCAGTTTTCCACCAGAGCTGCTCCCGTCAGTTTGTGTTCTGCACGCGACTTAAATACTCTACTCTCCACCCAAATTTAAAAGCTGCTGTCGGTTAATGAAGACTGATGAAAAAAACTTGCGGCTCGATTGGGTTCTTGCTGAGTCAGAAAGTGATAAGACTTTCAGTTTTATGGACGTCGCCATCTTTGATTTTATTTTGGTCACTGTCGCTATGGTTACTGGTAAGGAATATTGGCTTGACTCCCATTGCACCTTAATACAGACAGTATTCCAAACAAAACTAAGCTGCTGTGTGAACGAGACATTTCGAGACTCACACCTGTAAAGAAAATCCAGTCGTCAATCCCAAAAACTGACAGTTTGAACGTAGCCTTAATTAACCAGTGTCTTTGCTACTGACCTTCAATGATCCCATTCAACCATACAGATTTGGCAGATGCTTTTATCCAAAGTGACTTAGTTTGCATTCAAATCATACATTTTTTTAGTTCATGCATTGCTTGGGAGTTGAACCCCAGATTGCACAAAAGACCCATGACCTTGTTAGCGCTCAACCATTCGAGCTATAGGAACATATATAATGATGCAAATGAAGTCTTGAACCTGAACAACAGATTTTTTTGATTCTTCAGCATGTTGTTCTAGCACCATTAACAGTAATACAGTCTCTGAGGAGCGTTCGGTAGCCCACCACAGCAATGTAACATGCAGTCATTAATCTCCAGTGAGTAATCACACGCTCTTTGTCCGTTCCTCAACGTTCACGCTAAATATGAATTAAAGCGGCAACCTCACTGACTCATTTCGCTCTCCACGTCAAAAGCTGATAAATGTTCTCTACTTCAGTGCCGAGAGGAGGTGATCCTTCCCATTTAAATTACCCCCGCAATAAAACTGCCTTTAAATAATGCATGTGAAGACGCACAGCTTTGCATACAAGACGCCATATCTGTGTTCCTGGTAAACAAGGTGCTTCATGAATTTCATACAAGTGGCGATCGAGAGTCTATGGCTTCTGAGACTACTGAGGTTTTATATCTGCGAGTAACAACACACAACAAGCAGCATTAATTCAAGCATGAGGCTGCTGTGGTCGTTGAGCTAATAATTGAGCTCCATTTTCTGGTTGAGCAGAGGACGGCGCTGGTAGTAGATGGCATCGAGGCTAAAACACAAAGTGGCTCCCCTGACGCCAACTGAACCAAACCCTACTTACCACATCTCGTTTGACACAGGAGCAGGCACGGTCTCTCCCTCTGTGCATTATGGTTGAACTGAGGCACACAAGGGACGTGCCTGCTTGTCCTGCTGTCTGCTGTGAGTAATGACTGAGAGCAGAGAGGATCATGGGAAAAAGCACAAGACTAGAAAGGGCGAATAGAAAGAGGAAAAGAAATGATAGGCGACTGGTCAACCTGTTGGCATTGAGAAGTTCATGTCTGGTTCAAATTCAAAAACAGAAGAACGGCTGCACTAATGTACTGATATGCCATTGTTAATCAAAAAAAGGGAAAAATGTGGACGAGTGTTGAGGGAATTTTGACAGCTTGGGTTTTGGTATGAAATAACAGTACTATATATGATTACTACATAATGGATGAAAGTTCAGTCAGCTGGTCAAAATAAAGCCTAAAAGGACGGCAAGGATCTTGTATCACTTGGAAGGGGTTTATTTTGGGATGACTGCTTGAGTATATTCTCCATGTTATTACTAGGCCACTTACCAAATAAATTAAATGGACATGAAATATTGATTTGAGATCAAATTATTGTATTACGTGGGATAAAAAGAAGCTGTGGAGTGATACGAGAGACATGAAACTTGCAGAGATATGTAGGAATTTAGTTGCAAGGGACAAGTCAAATATACAGTTTAGCATCATCATACAAAAAAAGTTTGTCCGCCGAATGCAGTGATTGACTAATCAGAATCAAGTATTCCAGAGAACCGCGTAATAAATAAACAGTGGTTTTCTTGTAACAATTTCAAGACTGTTTACAAAATAAAAAAGCCACTTTATATTCAATGCAAATGTTTGTCATAATAATGTCTCTGCGGAAAAATACGACAAACTAATATCATGCTTTATATTAGATTCGGCGATCTGTTTTTCTCCTCGGGGATAAATACCAGTGCCTCAATCTATGGTAAAGTAAGTTCCATTAACACAGATGAGGCTATTTTTTAATACGAATTAGAAATTGAGATAGTTTATGGATCTTCTGTGCATTAAACGTCAAAATGTTTGTTAATAGTAGCTATTCAAAAGGAACTAAAACCATTGACTATTGCTGGATCACATTAAAAATTCAATCCAATCTAAAAGCTTAGACAAGATTTTCATGCGTTTTATTTTTTGGCTTGTTTGTTTGTTTTGCCTGTGAATCAATTTGGTCCTGCCTGGGAGAATGATTAATAAGCACAGCTGGAAAACAATCTGTAAAGAAAGTACCACTGCAGATTATCTGAATAACTTTGTAAAAAATCAACTGATTATTTTAAACATTCAAAATGTAAAAAAAAGAAAAAAAAAAGAAAAAGTTTTTACAGTTGTTTGACATAATTTGATACTTGAATACAAAAAAATAATTAAAATTTTAACATATGGACATTAATATTTGAATATTAATTCACTAAATTAATAATATAACAGCACTAACAGTGAAGCTTTAAAAGTAACAATTCCTATTATATGAATTGTATGGTGATTAATACTATGTAACATTAATTTTTTTTAATAATGATAAAATGCAATAATTTTGATGACAATTCAAGCTGTAAAGTGAGTTATGCAAGATATTTAAGGATTTAAAAAAAAAAAAGATTTTTGAAAAGTGAATTTAAGACATTTTAGTACTTTAAGGACTCGCAGTTCTAGTTCTGAACGGGTCTAAATCATACTGTAGACTAAAAATGAGAAGAATGCATTATCAAATAATTACTTCGGCTCTCTGGAGATTCAGAATAGAGGAAGGAAAAAACAGCAACAGAGAAAGATAAGGGCAGCACACATACAAAAAGATGGCCACTTTGCTGCAGGGCACCCTTGATGTATTTCCACAAAAAAAACAAAAAAAAAAAAAAACTGCAATACAAAGCAAACAGCGGCCAGCTAGACAAGTGATGTCTTTCACAAACGAGTGGAAACATACATAATACATACATGATGCAAATGGCCCCATATTGATTCACACGGCTAATAGAGCAAGAATCCATTCTGGATAACCAGTCTGAGAAATAACAGCACTGCTGTGAAGTTCATCACCTGCATTCAGCAGTATATGTTGCTGAAGCAAGCAGGATGAGCTACTTCACCCCTCAGGTTATAGTGCCCTTAAATGGGCAGTGCATTAAAACACAGATGGCAGAAATATGGGCGTACATGCTAATCTGCAGATTTCTGTACTTTGACTATACATTTCTTGATACATAAATTCTGAGTAATTGCTACACAATGCTGCATAGCACCACTTTCCACCACTCAGCATTACTGAAACCTACACAGCTAGAACAATTGCCTCCGTTTTTTTGCCCCCTGGAGCTATTAGGAAATGTATCGAACAGCCAATGACTCTCATTCACATCTCATTGTGAATCAATGAGACGAAGAGCAGAGAAAGGTGAGCAAAAGGGCGTATGCTTGTTTCTTTAAAAGTCTATGAGCACTGTGAATGTGCACCCAAGAATACGTGTTTTTTGTATGTTTTACAGGTTCATTCACCACTGCGTGCACACGGGAGCAGAAGCCACGATTCAGTGCGGCTGTGATTTGAGCGGCGGGTGAGGATGGGCGGTTTTATTTTGGGCCTGTCGTCTGGTAAGTGACTGCCCAATCACGCCTGAGACGGCCTGTCTAGCCTGTCAGGCTGAAGTATGAGGGAGACAGAAGGCGGAGACATGGAGCGGGACGCATTTATGATTGACAGACCCTGGCTACACTGCAGAGGAGGGGATCAATGTACTAAACCATGATGCCGTACCTTTAAGAGGTATATAAGTAAATAAAAAAAGGTTAATGGTGAAATGAAAAAAATAACTTAATGTACTTATCCTGTACAGATAATTTAAGCTTTCACAAAACAGTTACTCAAAGAAACATAAATTACGTGTGGTGGTTTGTTAATTTTCTCCCTAAGGTAAATCTTGAATACTACAGCAGATTTTGTTTTAGGCTATGTTGTGTTGCAAACTACAATAAAAAACAAACAAAAACAACAACAATTATTAAAATCTAAAATAAAAAATAAAAACAAAGTAAAATTATAAATAAATAAACAAATAAATATCATCCATATCTCAAAATTTAAAACAAAACCTTAAAATAAATTAAAAAAAATAAAATAAATAAAAACCTAAAACAAGAAACAAAACCCTAAACCAAACCAAAATAAACAAACAAACAAAAAAAGTCAACAACTTACCAACCCATCTCATTAGAGAGGTAAGGATCTGGAGGTATTTGGTCTTCTGCGCATTGAAAAAGGTGAAGGGCCCCAAAAACAGTATGAAGATTGCCTGAAATGAAGTAAAAATACAGAAAACAAGTCAATGAAAGCAAAAAGCAGTTTGAGTAATTGCAGTGTGCTGCAAGTAGGATACCAAGATAGATCTCCGTAAACATTCTGTGATATTTTGACCTAAATAACTGCCAAATTCGGCGCCTATTTCAGCCACAACTGAAGTGTATACATGGGGCACTGACGTGTAGGACTTCATGAATGATGGGTGTTCCAATTCTATGGAAATCTGTGGAGTTTTGTGGATGCAGACTCTGTGCGAGTCTACTTTCATGGTACACACATACTTACCTTTTTATGTGCTTGTGTGTGGAGGCACATAGATTCATGACTCACTTCTAATGAACTGCACTGGGTTAAGTGTTGATGCCAGATTCTTTGATATGTATATTACAAAATTTAGCATCTCCACAGACAGCTGCAAGAAGTACTGGACCTCCCAGTCCTGGTGTGCTTGACCACGCAAGCAAAGCATTTACTCTGAATGTCCCACATAACTACTCACTATTAAATCACATCTTTTGTGTTTTAAAATTTTCACCTATAACTGTTCTAACAAGGCTAATGTCTTCCACCTGTGAAACTCATTTTAGGTGTGATCTTTCAATTTCCATTAAAAAACACAATCACTGTTAAAGCAAGAAACTAAAATACATTTTAACATTCCTGACCTGTTTTTTTCTTGAAAGTATCTCTAATCTGATTCAGCTGGCCTCTTCTAGTACATTACAGAAGCTCTGACTCACTATTTTGCATATGGTGATTTGGTTTTCAGGCCACCGGCATACAGATATGTTTTCCAACACAGTTGAATAAAAATCTCTACCTTTTCATTTACAATTAGACCAGGAGTGTGAATTTAAGTAAACCGATTCAATTTTGATGCCCTGTTGAGTAGACAGATTAATGGCTAAAAAGAGAGCTCAACATACTCTGCTAAACTGATGGATGTCTCTCATTAAAGAGTGAATTGTAAATCATCATGACACCATTCATACTTTATCTTGAAAGGTGAGGAGTGTCTTGGTTTTTGTATAGTCAGATAGGATGAGAGTGAGATAACAGTCCATCATGATGCCTGAATGTCTGCCCTGATAAAAGAGCTGACCGAGAGGCTGACAAAAACTAAAACCCTATAGGGACAAGACAAAAGAGCAGAAGGCTGTAAGTTCATGTGCAGTTCCTATAAAGGGTTGTAATGGGATATGAAACAATAAAGCAGAAGTTAAACAGTGACCAGGAAAAGGTTTGGACTTGTATGATAATTGAGGAGAGATACTGAAGACAGGGACAGATGGGTGCTTTTGTCCATTTCAATTTTGCTCTGAAACTGGCAGCACATTGCCTAGATTATGATTTCAGTTTGTATGGACGTCTTATACGGTGTTCTGAGTTCTGAGTTTGAGCTCCGTCAAGTTGATTCTTCATCGTCTATTTTCTATCTTAAAAACAATTTTATACACTCTCATTTTCGTTTCTATAACGTG